>VYZT01025071.1:1839-17639 GCA_013400735.1 Pomatostomus ruficeps
AAAGAAGACCAGAGTTTTACCTCTCACTAGTGAAAACACTGACATGAGTTCTCTTCAGTTCAGGAATCCTCTCTTAGTCATAAGACCCTAACAGTAATCAAATGATTTCTAAACACTTCATTAATCAATGTCTCACTAAATCCACATCACACTAAAAGCCAGTTGGCATTATCTGAAACATTAAACACACATTATAAGACCACAGTCACTGGCTGGTTCATCAATCTCTTTTGAAGTACAATCACCAGCACCCCCTGTATGTGAGATACTGATTTGCCTCACTGCATCTTCTTCAGCCCAGGTCCTCTTTTGCACAATTATTTCACACCTTTTTAAATAAGCTCCTTGAACTGCAACAGATCTTTAAGTCTCTTACACCTGGCAAGAAAATAAAAAAACTGATTTTCTGAAAGTCACACCTATCCCTGCTGTTGCTCATAAAAACTAATCAAGCTTCTACAAGTCTTTATCACATTGAGAATGATCAACAATAAAGACAACACAGTATAAGATACTGAACATAATTTAATTGAGAGATCAAACAGAAGCCTCACAAAAACTATCAGTTAAAGGATCTGAGAAAAATCATTCCACTTTAAATCACTGTATGGATTGACATTAACAAAAGATATTCAATATCAAAACCACAAAGAAGAACAGAAGTATTTTCAGATGTTTAAGTTTCAATATGAAACATTCTTGTGCATTTTGAAGTATTTCTTTAACCAGACAGACAGCAACAAGAGTGCAAATTCAAACCTTTGAGGCATCTGACATTACTTCTCATCTTTGAGTTGCAGATACAACTTTTACCAATGAGTAAAAGGCTCAGTTAGTCTACTGGTCAAGTCTTTTTAATTCACAATCAGTTATATTCTCTTCCACTATAGAAACCTGCTGCTTTCCCATTTTAAGGAGTACAAATTTCAAAAGAACTCACAATAGGTTCAGATGGATGGCAACAGGCTTCAGTCATCTCACTGATTCAAACAAACTAGACTCAGTTCAACACAGTGATTATCACAGGAATTATATTTACAAATGAAATAAAATATCGCTTACATGCATACCTAGTAGTTCTAGCATAGCTAGAGGTCAGAAGTTGTGTTGCACATGAACTGTAATATTATGATCTCCTAACTGAACAAAGTGATTCCACCACACTTTCCAGCCACAGGTAACTTCAATTTGTATCAGCCTATGTTAATCAGAGTATCTCCAATAATTTTTAACCCCCAGAGACACTGCATGTATCAAACTCATCATAGTTATACATTTCTCTAGACTGTACTCAAAACTAAGAGACAGACATCACTATGGCCAGAAAAACGTGCTCATGTAAAAGCTGTAAATTTTACTCACAGAGGAGTCAATCTGATTGTATCTTGCAATATCTTTATGAAGAGTCCTCAGAATGATCATAGCCACCATGCCAGATAAGAAGAGAACAATTACGAGGGAATTCATTATACTGTAGATGAAGAAAAAGTCAAACTTTGAATTCAGTTATTCAGGTTTCAGGAGATGTACCAGTTCATACTATGTGTACAGCTCAGATCTGAGGAAAAGCCTTAGATATTCAGACCTTTCAGTATTTTCCCACCAAGAGAACGTAAAGGTACACAACTTAAGTCTATAACTTCTTAGGAGTCAGAAGTGAGGAGAACAGTATTTCATGATACCTTGCTAATTCTGAAGACAATTACATATTGTTTTTCTTTATTTTCTTCCTTATATAGCTCAGAAGTAATTTCCCTGGTGAAACAGCCACAGTTCTTAAAGCAGGCTGTCAAGAAGATTTTCTGTCTATCAACCAATGAAATCAACATTTTGTCATTTAATATTTTGTAGCGGACAATTTATTCGGATTAGCCTTTTCAAGATTTACATTGCAAAACATTAACATTTCAACACAAATTATATACTTATCAATATCATTCCTGTACTATAGACGGAAACAAGTAAAAGCTTTTCACATACATCTTTTACTCAAAAAAAAAGACCTTTTTACCGTAAGCAGTTGCTGAGTACAAAACATGCATTCATATATGTACCTCTCACTTGGCAGTCAAAGCCAGACAGTAACAATAAGAACACTGCAGAGCAGCAATGACTCAAAACTTCTCCAGAATGGAGATAATAAAGTAAAACAATGGAAGCTGCTTTCCTTTTGGACACTGATGATGCATTCCTTTCACAAAACACAGTGATAAAATTGCACCCAAGAATGAAAACTTACTTCACAAACAAAAGTAAAAAGTTTTCTTGACTGAAAACCTACAGACTTTGTTCTATCTCCCTAGAAGTACAACCAAGAAATCTTTGTGCTCCCCTGCAAGGTTACTCACTGAATAAATGCAAATCTTACCTAAACCACTGGATGTTTGTATGCGGCATGGACTCCAAAATGTAGTCCCACCTGGAAGCCCATTTAATATTATTCTTTTCCTATAAGGAAATGAAACAGCAATTAATAGAAGCAAGTACAAGTTTGTTGCAGTCTCCGAGAGGGAATAAGCACACCACATCCCTTCTCCAAACCTTCCAGTCAGCATTCATATCTAAGTTTGGTATCAACCCTGGATGTAGGACATTTCTCTTGCATCAATTCATCTCTAGAGACTCTACAAGAGTACCTATTTATTGAAATCTCCTATCCACATCTTCTACCTTCAAATTAGGCTTCACTAAGCCTGATCTTTCCATGATCCAGGATGCAGCTGCCTGCAGATCCCAACTACTGAAAAACAATCATGCCACCACTACAAGATTCTCCCAGCATAGCACACTGATCTTGAAACTTCAACTTCGTCAGACATACTCTAGAGAAAAATTTCAGGGGAAATTAGAAATATGTTTTTCTCATCACTTTTAATGCATTTAGCACAGGCTTCTTTGCTCTCTGCCATAACTCTGGCTGACACAGACTATTTTCTACTTTGATTCCTGGCAAACAGCTTTCATATCCAGATATTTCTGTGATGTTTCTTCATGTGTACAATTGAGGACTCTTTCTGACCCACAACACTGTCCTCCCCAGCTGGTCTCTTTGAATGTACACACATGTTGTCCTGCCACCAAATTCTATCCCCTGACTGGCATAAAGTTCTGCTGAATTTCTTCATTTACTCACATGGTGCTAAGTTTGTACAGTTGAGCACCAAACTGCTCTCATGCTTCCATTTTTGTACACTTTTGTACTAAGCATTAGAGCCATGATGATGTATACTTTTCATACAGAGCTAAATACCTTGCCCATTTCAGTTAATTAAAGCAGACACCGTAACTTTCTCATCGGAAGTCAGCTGCCAAATTAGAAAGGACCATAAAATGGCTACACATTTTACGCTTTATGTAGTCAGGCTTACTGAAACTGATGTTTTTTCTTTTTAAAACACTTCTCAGCAATAAACACTCCCCTTTTATTTTATTTTGTTATTTTATTTATGTTATTTTGAAACTACTAATAAAAAATAAAGCATATGAGGTATTATTTCGAATCAAGGCTTATGGATAGCAGAGAGAATAAGCGGTTTTGAAGTGCCATCTGCTGGAAGTCTCCACACCCACTGGATGTGAGCCTTACCTGCTCCACGACAGGGAGAAAGGCTGTAGGTACCCAAACACCTAACCCAGACAAATTCACACTGAAGTTCTGAATCACAGTTTACCTCAAGATTTAAACACAAATGTTAATGACAGGAGGCTCATTCATGTAGGAAAATCAGGGTCTAAAGAGGATGGCGTGTCTCAAGGGAAAAGTAACAGCACCTCACAGTCACTGATTCAAATCAATTTCAATTTGGCAGGATGAAAGCAGTTGCCATATGATGGCTGCTTCACTGCCTATACAAAACAAGCTGGTGGTCTCAAGCCAAACCCTCTAAGATTGGTGTCTTACATCAGAAAAACAACCACACTTTCAGGACAGACTGGAACAGAAGTACCAAGGTTTGAAGTACCTTGAATCAAATTATTGTCACACCCACAGGAGGCTCACTTTCCATGCTGGGGTAAAGATCCATTTGCCAGAAGGCGTAATTTCCTCCTAACTCATTACAGGCTGAATAAAGCATTAGTATATTAGTACACACTAGAGTATTAATTCTAAAAAATAAATTATCACCTACTCAAGAAAAACCCAGTGAACAAAATAAAAACAACACAAAATGAGACAAACCGTGCAACCTCAAGAGGAAAAGCTTTACAGTCAACATTTAACAAAGAAATGCCCCCGAATATAAACTGTTCTTCAACATGAGACTCAGTACCCTGACTGAAATCTGAAAGCAGAGTTTACTTCAAGGAGGACAACTCTTGCAGCTATTCAATCTATTTATTTTCTATTAGTAATAAAACACAGTGAAAAAAAGGTCTTTGTCTATATATTCATAGTGTCACTTAAATCACAGAAAGAAAAAGCCTGTTAAGATTTTCAGAAAAATACTTCACAAGACCATCCTTAAGGAATTTACACTGCTGTAATCCAGTTATGGCTATTAGCAAGTTATCCGATTGCTTTGATTTCATTCTTTTGGGGAATTAGGTATTCATGTAACAGATTTAATACTTACTTCAAATGTCACAGAGTAAGTGTAAACCAAATTCAGTTTATTGGTGAATTCTCCAGGAATCTCCATAGGAGGACCTTCACAACTTAAGTTGTTCTCATCTGTATGTTTGTAGCTAATGGGAAAAAGAAGTTAATAACATTCTTCAAAATTTTAATTTAAAAAAAAAAAAAATTAGCATTGTGCTCCAACCACAAACACGCCCCATCCAGGGAGCTTGAACGCTGAAGCAAAGCACCTGGTCAGAGAATGACAAAATTAAGGTTATGTGCAACCTAACCGTGTCCCCTCGTGGTCTGCACTGCCAGGGAAAAGGTAAATCCTCATTTTTCAGCCATTCAGGATGCTACTGATAAAGCATTAATGAAAAATTAATAAGATTGGTAGAATCTGCCTGGCACCATCTCAGAGCACATGTAAATGGAAGGAATAAACTTGCATAGCAAGTATAATTCACTAAAAACACACGGTACCTTTGCAAGAGAAAAACAAAGCACTTGTACTTGGTACAAGTTGTACCAAGAATGTCTGTATGACTTGAAAAACTGTAGTAGTGTAACTTACTTAACTTCTATAGAAAAGAGAGAAAAGTTTAGCTACAAAAAACCAACCTACTTTGAAATTTTATAACTGGACTACACTTCTTAAATACAGATAAGTAGGAACTGTGTATGAACAGACTGACTAGAGGCCAAGGTAGTTGCTTCATTCTTTTTCTGACCTCTGAGTTGTTGCACCTCCACTCTGGTCAACAAAAAAACTAAGAAGCTACTGTTTGAGAAAATCAAGTTAGTTTTCTTAGGAAATTAGTTGTCGTCATCAGCAGTTCTCAATACCAATGCAAACATGGTATTTCACCTATACCTCAGTATCAAAACTTACACAGGAAAAAGTACACCTGTACATTCATCCAAAGTACATTTGGGAGACAGGGAACAGATCTGACATGGAAAACTGTTACTCACTAAAGGATGTTTCGCAGTGTATCTGAAAACATGCACACCCAGATACAAACAATCAAAACATGAAAAAGGCTCTGTTGTTTGGGTCAGGTTCTAAGAGCCTGCATAAACAGCTTTTCCATCACAAGGGAATTTGGGGAACACTTCAGAAGCAGAGTTAAATTACATTTACAGTTGCAGAACTGTCCTTGTAAACAGTTCCAGACATAAGCCAGCATACTGAAAGCTTTACCAGAAGTCAGAACAACAAGTTCCTCAGAATTTATTAACACGAGTAATATCTCTAAGGAACCATTCTCTTTGGAACTGCTGTTAGGACTCCAGAGTACCAGAACTTGCTGCTTTAATGCACAATTACCTTTGTGGTCTCAGTCTTGCCATCACCAGTCTTGCACCAGGCCAGTTTTCGTCTTTCCCACTGTGGTACATGATTGTTATGTCAACATGATTGAAGAGGTAGAAAGTGTTCTTCTTGTTAAACTCTGACTATAAAACACAATCACGAGACTGAGCAACTTCTCCATCGGGAGAGGGCGCAAGAAGTCAAGAACTTTAAAATGAGACTGGTGTTGTATGAGAGAGCATCAAAAGGGAAACACTTCAACATTAATACACCTGGGGAGCCTGAGGAGCAACTGAGTTGGAAGGTGACTGTAGACAGAGTAAACTGAACGTGCATGATAAATGCAACACTTCAAAGAAGCATCAGACCTGCTGCATACAAATGAACTGACTGCACTGCACACAAGCAGCAGGTCAAGTGGCAGAGCAGAGTCATGGAGAGCTCTCTCCTCACCGAGAGAAGTGCTGTCCCTCACCCAGGAGGGATAAAACTCTATCACTATTAATCCGTAACTGTACTAGTTCACAACAGAACTCCCAGGATGACTGACACATTTCCAACTGTCAACATAATTTTCCCTGTCACAGCTATGTTTGTTATCCTTCAGCCATATGGGAAAACCCTGACACATTTAACTTGTAAACTGTGTTAGACATAACTTCTGCAAATAGAACAAAGAGCTCAGTTCTAGGACTTCACTACAACGCTTCTATCTGATACTGATAAAGAACGTCTTGCACATGAACGCGACATGGATAAAGAATGAATAGGTACTAGGATGGATACACATGACATTTCAGAATGAAACCTCAATTTTCTAAGGCTTTTAAACACCCACACCATTATTTTAAAGCTTTATAAAACACGTATTGGTCAATGACCCATATGAATATTTTATTTGGACAACTGTATCAGCAAGACACTGCACACACTAGCAGCACTCAGCTCTGCCAGTGCCCACAGTCTGAACATTAACCATGTTTACAAACATCTGTTCTTTCTCAAGAAAAGAAAGCTTAAAAGTAAAACCACAGACAAAACCACTCTATACTAACAAAAAAATTTCACCACTTACATTTATAACACAAGCATCTTTAACTCTACCATCTGGAGTAACAAAACATCCTATTGGAAATCCTGGATTACAGTATTTTTGTCCATCTTCCACATCATAACACCACGTTACAGGCATGTTATCGATAATCCTAGACAGAAATCATCAAAGAACATGTCCTCAGAAAGGGATGCACCTCACTTCACAGTCACATTTCACATCTACTATGCACACTTTTCAGTAGCGCCTACAAGATGTACAGTAGAGAGACAACTATCACATAGAAGGAAGAAAGCAACCACTTAAAACATAGATAACAAATGTCCAAAAGCAGAAAATAAACCCAACCTCAAGCACACGTCGTGGCTTACCAATGATGCTGATAATTCAACTGCATTCCTTTCTTCAAAAAAGCCAGTTTGCTTTTATCGGCAGTGTTTCCTGGGTCATATGATCTTGTACAAACTTTCTTACATGTTTCTTGCTTTTTAAAAGTGAACTGTTTAAAAAAAGCACACAAAAAAGAGTCACTTCAATTTTGCTTCAAAAATCTTTTAGCATTTTTGTGCTTTTTTCCCTCAGGTAAAGTAGGGGGAGTTTTTTTAGATACTTCACCTCCTTGCTATAAAAGTTTCTAAAGGATAAACCCTGAGGACTGAAAATTGAAAATTAGTAGAAAAAGTATTGCTTTTTCTTTTACCAGTTTGTTTTATTTTGATAATTTCATCATCCGCTAAAACAGACTTTCACTACACCCTTCTCTAATGTTTCATGTTAACATCAGCTGGTTTTCCCCATGACAACTAAGTTAGACAAGGCTGCCAAAAACACAAGTTGCGCAACATCTAAGCTTCAAGCACAGACGTCACCTAACACAAACACGCTCACATTTGCATCTCCAACTTGTAACCCAGTTAGAATTTACATATTAGTGAGCTTAAAACATGACTGAAAATTCTAACACTATCAAGGCCCAAATGATAACCAGGAACAGTACTTTCTAACTACTGTAATGTGCAGCCATTTCAAACAAGTAATTGTTACAACATTTAATCTATTCAATATGTATCCAGCCCAAATGACCCATCATGCTCCATATTTAAAAACTTCTTGTGACCAGTAGTCATAAGACTTAAAATTACATTTAGGTCAGAGAATCAAGGAGATTTCTAAGAGCAGTTCATACAAGGAAGGGGACATCACCTGTTTAACAGACTAATGAAAAGATGTAATCAGGGCCCTAATGACTGAGCAGCAGCAGATTCAGAAACTGCTGCCTCTTTTTCTCACAGGGATTTGGATTATCTAGCAACGATCACACATGCACATAGCACAGTTTTCAGCTTCACTGGCAAATCCCAGTCTGGAAACTGCATTTGAACAGCATACAGCTCTCAAACACCAAGAGCCACTGTTTGACCACAGCTCCTCCACTGCTAAGAACTGTCCCAAGTTGATGGCACAGCTTTTTATATGTGCTACATTTGGTCATTGCTAATGCATAATAGAGAAAAATATGACACACCTAATCCACAAAATATTTCCATACATTTATTTTACAGAAAGTTCCAACTGATATGCATCAACAACGAAAAATTTAGTTTTAGACAACAGATGATAAGTATGTAAAAGCAGAGAAAAGCTGCAAATGAGCCATAACTTAATTTCCCTTTCCCACTGTGGAAGTTGCCCAATACTACAACCAAGTATATAAAACAGTTCTTAAACCACCACTTTATAGTCTCCAATGTTACACTTAATAAACAAATTATTTCAGATCACCTAACACACCTTACATCCAGCTATTAAGTAACTAGCTAAGATAGAGTTTCTGGACTTCTCTACCACAGAGCAACAGGCAAGAAGGGTGATTACTGGCTCAATTGCTTAACTGTAATTAACCACCCTAAGATGCTTTTGGGCTGGGAAGAGTTTTGGGTTTATTACATAACTCCATAGTGCTTATATTAAAAATATAAACAAAAATAATCACTCAGCCATCAAATCTTCAGCTATGTCTATGGATTATAGCCATGAGGATGACATCTATCAAATTTAAACAGGATCAACTTAAAGAGATAAAATAACCTTATATGGAGACGATGCTATTCTCTCCCCAAATAGCACTTGTCCAAGATTTTCTGATGGTCTTTTCTCTTCCTTATCTTGACAGAAGTCAAAACTGGAAAAAAGTAGCAAAGGTTCGCTTTTATTTTTAATTGACATATAACTGTAAATATCAGCATAAAACAAATTCTTAAATTATGTCTATAACATAGTAGTTTTCATTATTTTTTTGACAGTTCAGGCACTGGTAGTAAAAAATCCGAGTGCCTCTGCAAAGAAACTTGCATCTATTTTAGTATCACTTTCAACCAATACATATCCCAGCATATCTTTAACAAAATGCATGATGATTAGTCCACCCACCCTTTTCAAATGGCAATTTAAACAAACAACAGAATGTTTCACTTGGGGGGAAAAAGGACTGTGCTACAGACTTCTCATTTCTCTTGTAAAAAGTTTCTGAAAAACTACACCCCTTTCCTAAAGGAATATTTACAAATAGCATTTAACATGAAATACATTTTAAAGAAGGAAAGTGCTTTTAGTTTTACAGTGCTACACTGTCACACACCATTCATCAATTCTTTCCAACTACCTACAGCTGAAACTGCTGAATGCATGAGAATGTAACCATTCCAGCTTTTTATTAAACACAGGTAGCAGCAGGTTATGTAAAAAAACCCCAACAGAACAACAAACAACCCCATACTTACCTTTGGTACATAAGTACTTTTCCTCAATCAATGGTCCTAAATTCACTGGCTTCCATAAAGTTTAATGGAAATAGAAACATTGGGATTTTTTTAGGTAGTATCTGGTCTTGCTTCTACTGCTTCACTGCCCAAGGACAGATCTAAAACACCTGTAAGTTTTCTTTTCTATGCTCAACAGGAAGACTGCAAATCATATTGTTTATCATTGCTTTATAGACCTATAAATATCTGCAAAAGCAGATAGAAGTTTTCATAGAAAAGAATCAGGATTAAACCAAACCAAAACCAACAAACCAAGAATTAGCTACAGAGCTTCTGGAAAAAAAAAAAAAAAAAAAAAAAGCTAACAGTTACTGGTCTCTGAGTTCCTTTCAATTACCAGGGAAAAAAAAGAACTCAAAGCATCTGACTTCCTAGATATGACTAAAAGAAAGAACTTCCAAATATGTCACACAGTCAACACTGAATCTTGTACTCAGCTCAAAAAAATGCACCCATAAGAAACCGTGTAGCCTTTTTGGTCAGGTGGCACAGGTGTGGCCTTCATATTTCCCCACCCTCCTGTACTTGATTCCTGCCACTGAGCGCTGGATTCACTCCTCCATCCCCAAACCCAAAACACTGACACCGTTACGGTAACAGAAAAGTGCCTTTCCAAACGCTTCTGGAAACCTGTTGGGATGTACTTACGCGTCATATTCGTATGGCAGAACTGATTCAACAGAGTCCAGCCTGTTCACGAAGAGCTCAATGAGTGACTGAAACAGGAAAGGAGGAGAAAAAGTATGAAAATACAGACTTTCAGAAACAAACGTGTGGCTGGTACGAAACGCGTGGCTAACTAGCAAGCGCCGCTACCCCACGGCGGAATTACCCTTAGCTGCTGACAGGCCCGGGCCACGCCAAGAACAAGGAACTAAGGGTCCTCCCAGCGCTGGCTGGAAAGTTCAGCGGGAAAACGGAATACGAGCTGGGGGTGTCTCTCTTCCCGGAGCGAAGACTGTCACCCGCGGGAGGCCAGCGGCCAGCGGGAACGGCCCGCGGAACCCCCTGGCCGCGGGACCCCGTGCGGGGCAGAGCGGGGACGGCCCGCGCCGGGCCCGCCCGTGCGGGCTCTCACCTTACAGCTCTCGCTCTCCTCGCCCTCCTCACAGAAGCTGACGGGCGCCAAGCCGGGCAGGTAGAAGGCGGCGCCGAGAGGCGCCACCAGCAAGAGTGCGGCAGCCAGCAGGTTCATCTTGCAGCCTGGACGGGCAGAAGCACCATGAGGCAAAGGTGCAGCCCCCAGCGCCCCGGGCAGCGCCTTGCGGAGGCAGCCCCAGCACCGGAGGGGCGGGGACGGGCGCGTCACGGCCGGGTCGGGGCACGGCGGCTGCGCGCTGAGAGCGGGACGCGCCGGGCGCCATCTGCAGGAAGGGCACCCTGAGGAGCCGTGGCGTCTCGCTGCCGGGGTTAGGCGGGATATCGGGGAGCAGTTCTTCCCTGGGAGGGCGGTGAGGCACTGGCGCAGGTTGCATAGAGCAGATGTGGATGCGCCACGACTGAAAGTGCTCGAGGCTAGATTGAACAGGGCTCTGAGCAACCTGGTCCAGGGGAAGTTGTCCCTGCCCATGGTGGGCGGGGTGGGAGTGGTGGGAATTAGATGATCTTTAAGGTCCCTTCCAACCCAAACACCATTCTAGGATTCTATGATACCAGAATCTCTTTTCAGGTTTTAGCCTTCATTAAAGAACAAAAAGCAAAAAACAAAAACAAAAACAAAAAAAAAAAAAAAAAAAAAAAAAAAAAAAAAAAAAAAAAAAAAAAAAAAAAAAAAAAAAAAAAAAAAAAAAAAAAAAAAAAAAAAAAAAAAAAAAAAAAAAAAAAAAACAAAAAAAAAACAAAAAAAAAAACCACCAAAAAACCTCACCAGAATCAGTTAGGTTGCAAAATACCTCTGAGATCATCGAGTTTAACATAGGACCAAGCACCACCATGTCAACCGGACTATGGCAGTGAGTGCTACGTCCAGCCTTTCCTTAAACACTCCCAGGGACAGTGAGTCCACCACCTCCCTGGGCAGCCCATTCCAACGTCTCATTACCCTATCTGTGAAGAAATTCCTCCTAATGTCCAGCCTAGACCTTCCCCTGCACAACTTGAGCCTATGTCCTCTCATCCTGTCACTTGTTACCTGAGAGCAGTCCGACCTTCTTCACCCGACTACATCCTCCTTTGAGGGAGTTGTAGAGAGTGAGTGAGAAAAGCTTAAATCAAATATTACCAGCTCAGAAGTTGGGGGTGGAAATCCAAGTTTTCATATAGCAACCTGGAAGAATTATATTTGATGGTTTTTTTGATGCAGCCTGTGATGTTTGCAGCCACAACAGTGGGATGTGCCCCATGGCGTCTTGGTACAACACAGTCACAGTGATGCCAAGCTCCAGGGTCACCCGTTCAGGTGGCGATGGCAGGACCAGCACTCTGGGACAGCTGCAAAACCTGCCTGAGGAGCAGGGTAAGTGCAAGTGATGGCTACAAACCCAGCTCCGTGCTACCATGGTCGGACAGGTACTCACAGCTGTCTTGAGACATTGTGCTAAAGGCATTGCTGTCAATACTGCGTAGCAAACACCTCCATCTTTCTTTCTGTATTTCCCATTTTGGCAAGCTGTCGCCACTCTTGTTTCCAGACTATGACATTACAGTTGTATTACCCTGCAAAACCTCCATGTCCAACAATTTTAACCAGTTCATCAATCTGGAGTGAGTTGCCCTTACCATAGAACAGCAACAGGCAAAAGGAAAAAGAATAAAGGATGCACAGGAATTCTTGTGTCTTTTTGGCTGAGCTGGGAAATTGGAGTTGTCATTTCAGGCAGCTCCAGCTGTGTCTTAGGGACCTATGATCCACCTTGTGAAAGGAGGATCATAGGTCCCTAAGGAACTGAAAGGAGCCACAACGAGATCCCAAATATGTGATTTGGGAGAAACACATTAGGGAGTTCCAGTTTAGAAATCGTTGACAAAGTCAGTGCCAGAAACAATTATTTTGTGCTGTTCTCATCTACTCTAATCCGAGTTTTACAGAAGGAAATTCCTGAATTTTTATAAATACCTATCAACTGAGAGTGCTCAGAGAATTGATCCTTGTTACAAAACTATTAAACTGATCTTTTCAGTTATTAGTTTTTGATCACATATCTAGAGTGAGTTACATTCCCTTTTTTATTAATTCTGAATGAGTCTTTTGTGATCAGATTATTTTTGTATTCATTAGTCCCCATCCCCCGGCTCTCCTAAACCCTTTATCCAGTTTAAACCCAAAGCATGATGAACTTGGTAAAAGGCCAGTATTTTTGATGAAAATATGCATCATGGTTCAGGGAGATCCAAAGCACTTTCCTCTGCAACAAGTTTTCCATGTAAATTCAACTACATCGTTAAACATCCTAGGATTCATTCAAGAGAGTGACATTTTCGTTGAAAGCTACCACAAAAATCCATAAAATATTACCCTCATGGAATGTTGTCCACCTCTCCCATATACTGGGCTCATTTTTAGGGTTATCAATGAGAAGACTGGAAGGGATCAGCTTATAGGTATGTGAGTTTGTAAGTAACATGTTTAATTGCGTTTCTTCTACTTTCAAAAATGCCATAATGCAAGCATATCTGTGCTAGTTAAGGAGCAACTGTCCTCTGTGTAAAGGTTGGTGAAGTTTTCCTGGTCTCTGTTTTTCCCAGCTGTCCCATCCAAGTCTGTTTCATATTCCATAGGGACCAGCATTAGGACCTCTTATTACTACGTAATTTCCTATCAGAAAATTGAAAGTTGAAAGGTCATTTGCAAAAGAAACTGCCATGGCTCTTCAGCCTTGAACTTCTTATTGAAGAGGAATTAGTTTCCATTCAGACTACAGTTTGTTCCCTGATGATTTCTGTAGTTTTTCTTCAAAAATTCAAACTTACAGGGAAAAAAAAGAAGAGAGAGGAGAGAAAAGAATTAGAAGTATCAGAGAATTATGTATCCTCTAATCCTCTGGGAAAAGATCTGACTGATTTTGGAGCAAGACCATACATACACTGTGTAGTGAGAGACTGTAAAATACTGTTCCAGTTAGAAATAAGGATGCAACTAGGTTTTGATGAGAAGCCTCATGAAGATACCTTTTAGGACAATGGAGAGAAAAATTTGGCCCTGATACAATTACAGCATTTATGTTCAAATGCCGTTTCAAATGTCATTATGTTCATGCTAATCCCACCTAACTAACATGTACAGTATGTGTTACCAAAATGTTAATAAAATGAAGCCTGGAGTTATCAAGGAAACATTTTACTCTTTTAATCAGAGGAGGAAAAATAGACTTTTGTTTGCATTTGCTTATTTTTCCAGTTGCGAGGCAGTCAATAAATACGCCGTGGGTCAGAGAAGCACACAAAGATCCCACCTTGATGGAGCCCATTTTTAGCATATTTCTTACAGGACTAACAATTTGCTTTAGTTTTCACTATCCATCCCAGGGAGGCTCTGGAGTTTGAATTCTTTTGTATTGAAACTAGAATTTGAAGCTTTTTTCATATCATAATTGGTGAGTATCTGGTAATGGCATTCTTTGGCAACTGCATTGATATCACATGCAGTACCCTCCCACCTCCTTACAAAGATCATCTTTCCCTTTTCCCCTTCACAGTAACAGCATCCAGGAACTCTGAGCATCCACACTGGAAAGGTGACATCTTTAAGTACATACCGGAGTTTAGAGCAGTATTTGAGAGCTCCCTTCCGTTGTGTTCTCAACACATCTATGAGCTAGTCTGAGGCAATGTTGCCTTCTGCCTCCCATTGCACCAACAGCAGCTGAATATCAGTATCTGACAGAGACTGAAAAACTGAAGATAAGAATAGACTCTGATGTTCTTTTATCAGAATGCAGCAATTATGCAGCTATGCAACTGTAACAGCACTGGACAGTGCCTGTAGAGTCCACAGACTCTGTGGCACCTCCCAGAAATTAAGGTCTGGAGAACTGCAAGGGAGAACTTAAAAGACTGTGTGGTGATTAGGCTGGGTAGCACTAAGAAAATAGGCCTTGATGACTGATTAGGATCAATTTAGATGATCTACAGGTTCAAATAATGAAAATATAGCCAATTTTTTCATGAGCAGATTTCCTCCTACCTTTTCCGCTATCAGGTTAAGCCAGAACATCACAGTTGAATTTTGAGTATAAATCATTAACAAATGGAGTTAGTTGAACAAAAATGGCAAAACTTTGTGCCATCAACAACACGTTTCATTTTAAACCACACTTGTTTTGGTTTGCTGTTAGTCTCCAAGGAAGGAGTGCTGACATGCACATGTATTAATCAAACTAATTAAAAATGCCTTTAAGGCTCTTTTAGCGAACTGGGGTAGGCTCCTGCTCAGACTCCAAAGTTAAACTGATACTACTGTGTTTTTCCTCCCAAACCAGTGACAGATGTGCTGCTTCACAAAATCAGTTAGCATTAGAAGGGACCTCTGGGAGATCATCCAGTCCAATCCCCCTGACAAGGCAGGGTGACCTGGTGCAGGTGACACAAGAATGTCTCCAGAGAAGGAAACTCCATCTCTCTGGGCAGCTGTTCCAGGGTTCTGCTGCCCTCAATGCAAAGTTCTTTCTTGTATTGAGGTGGAGCTTCATGTATTTTAATAGTTTATAGCCATTGCTCCTCGTTCTGTGACTGGACACTACTGAAAAGACTCTGGCACCATCCCCTCGACACCTGCCTTTGGGGTATTTGTATGCCTTAGTGAGAACCCCTCTCATTCTTCTCTTCTCTAGACTAAACAGGCCCAGCTTCCCTACCTCTCCTCGTAAGAGAGATGCTGCAGACACCTAATCATCTTTGTGATGATTACGATCTCCAGTAGCTCCTTTCTCGTGCTGAGGAGCCCAGAACTGAACACAGCACTCCATACGTGGCCTCACTCCTTTGGGACGAGGTGCAGCGGGCAAATAAAGGTCTCCCCCGCCTTTCCCACGGCTCCTTCCCGCTCTTTTCCCGCCACTCGCGGTCCCCGGCCGGCTCCCCGTTCCCGGCGGACCGGGACGCTCTGGCCCC
>VYZT01025071.1:18576-42138 GCA_013400735.1 Pomatostomus ruficeps
GGTGAGCGCGGGGGAGGCGGCCGCGCGCGGAGACGGAGCGGAGCCGCTGCCAAACGTGGCCGCCATTTTGTGGCGGTGCCCGAGCCCGCGGAGGGTCCGGCGCCCCCCCGGGCCCCGCGGCGCGGCTGAACGCGGGCGCGGTGCGGCCCGGCCCNCTGTAGCTGTGACATTGCTGTGTAGAACTGCAGTGGTGGTCTGGTGTCTGTTCAGTTTCACGCGTTGTATAGGCCAGGACTTCAGCATAGGCTCGATGTACTTCACATAATACAAAAAATGGGTTTAATTTGGAAATACTGTCCCAAGATGCCTTTAAGAGTTAATAATTTCGTATTATTTCGACGTATTAAGTAAATGACTTGAAACGTCCAGGATTTAAAGGAAAGATGTGCTAGGATTGCTCTTGAGGACAAAAAGAACAGCACCTTTGGAGGAGTTTTCACATTCACCAATACTGCTTCTTTTTAACAGTGCTTTGTTCTACTTTTCACAGTTCTATTTAATATCTTTGAAATACACTATATAATGTGAAGAAGTAACTGTTAATATTACTTCCAGTTCATTTTGTTCCAAGAAACAGTAATTTTTTAATGTTTCTTAAACCTCATGTTTCTTACCTAACATATTTCGGAGGAAAATTCGCTTGAGGACAGAAGTCACTTATATACCATGAAGTCTCTATTACAGTCTGATATTTTGTTAATAACGGCCTCATTCTTTTTAGTAGGTCATTTACGGAATCAAAATGGTGGAAGCAGATCGTCCTGGGAAGCTGTTCATTGGGGGCCTGAACACAGAGACTAATGAGAAAGCCCTTGAGGCTGTATTCGGCAAATATGGACGCATTGTGGAAGGTAAAAAGAAATTTTTTAAAGATAATGATAATAAAAACAACAGCACAGCTGTGATGACTTTTTTTGGTGTTGATCATCTGAAATGATGGTGCTTACATGTCCTCTAAGAAGTTCTGAGCTTAAAAGGTTAAATAAAGGTTAAGTGTTCCTTACAGGGAATTACAGGAAAGACTGATGTGACTTTGTTTCCTCAGTCCTTTTGATGAAAGATCGGGAAACAAACAAGTCCAGAGGATTTGCATTCGTCACGTTTGAAAGTCCAGCAGATGCAAAAGATGCTGCCAGAGATATGAATGGAAAGGTAGGAATTAAGACCAATTATATGTTTGTTTTGCTACTGACCAGGAGAATTAACCTTTGGGGTAAACGAACTTGTAATAAAACTTGGAAAGAGGATAGCTTAGAAGATCCTCGAGACAAGTCATAACTTAAAATTTCACAAAATGTCTGTCTCCATGAAGCTAAAAATCTGTTTTTCCTGTTCATGGATTTGACAATAGAAAATGAAGTCTGGCTGTCAGTCAGTCAGCTACACTCTCTCTTCTTATTGTTCCCTAATCAGTGATGGAGGGTTTTTCAGCAATCAGCTCTTCATTCTTGCATGTTTCACTAATGATTTTTGGGTTAGGTTTTTCTTTTTGATCGTATTTGAATGCAGTACTGTGTAAATTACACTTCAGGGAAGCGACTTACCCGAAAACTATTAAGGGTTCCCTTAATATGGGTTGACAGACTTCCCTGCTATGCTGGAGCATTAGTGAGCTATCTGGTGTTTTGTGGATAATCTACATTTGTGATTTGCATCATCGATAGGCTTGGTGTGTGTGAGGGGACTCTTTACAGTTTATGTGCAATAGCTTTGCAGTTAGCGAGCGACAGAATGTGTTCCTTTACACCCTAAAATGCAACGGTCTAACTTTAAGAGAAATAAGAAGTATAATGTTTTTAAAAATAGAGGAATTTGGAGCACAAGTTTCAAGATAATACCAGGATAGTTTGTCAGAATTGTAGGCTGCTGTAATCTGTATCTGTTGTGGCATGTGTTTGAAAAGGTAGACATAAGTTGGCCGTTTTTTGGTTGACAGCTGCTTGTCTTCGGAGCCGTGCTGTCTCTTCAGGCGGTGAAAGCCATGTTAGGTCACTTGAATTGCAGACTCTGATTTTCCTTGCATAATCTGAATGATTGTGTTGAGGTCACACTGCATTGGCCTTATAAGCAGTGTCTCTTGAGATGCCCTTCAAGTAAGGTGAAGAAACCTCAAGTGATTGTGATTAATTGATACTTGGGATTTTAGTAGGTTTTTCATGTTAGTGTAAGAAGTTGAAGTGAAAGAAAAACATCAGTTATTGCAGTCAGTATGTAAAGCAACTTTAGGAATAAGAAAACGAGCTTGCCTGTAGTGTTCATGAACACAAATAGTAAAACCTCTTGTATTAATGTTATTGCAGGCTATTGTAATAGAAGGATAGAGGTTTTTCTACTGCATGTACTGATGTTTGAGTGCTTCATGACAACCTTATCACAATTAGGGTTACTTTCTTTGAAGACTTGCTTCCTTTTTAAACAAGCTAGTTATTTTTCTCAAGGCAGAGAGTGGCAAATTCAGATGACGTTCTTTCTATACCAAGCTAAACATCTTTCAAGGTGCTCCTTTTATTGAATTTTATTTCTCCACTGTCTAGTTTGCCACAGTTCTTAAGACTTGTTCACTGCCGTGCTTAAATACTTGATTTTCTCTGAAACACTCATTGAACCCTCATATAAGTTAATTTCAAGGACCAATAGGTAATTGTCAGACTGAAGAAAACTCAGTCACTAATCTGCGTGTTTGTGGAGTGCAGCTTGCAAATCAAAATTCCTCTGAAAATAATCACCAACTGTTCTACATTTTGAATGCTGTGGCATGTGTTTGGTCACATTGGAAATATTTGAGAGAGTAACTAAATGAGACAATGCTTGTGGCCGAGGTAATGTCTACTTGTCCTGGAATGCACAACCCACATTACTGTCAAGAAATACTAGAAAGGATGGCCTTGTGGATCATTGTTCTCGTGGGCTTCTCTTCACTACAAATCTAGAAGTACCTTCATCTGCTTTGAAATTAGAACAGCAAGCAGTGTATGAAAAGAACCTCGTCAGATGGGATTTGGCCTAGAATGTACTCTGGTCCAACTTGCTTTGACCATGGATGTGAAAAATATTCATGAGGTGGTCTCTCATTCTCATCTTTACAAAGCCTTCTGGACAACAGGTACTACTTGTACTGCAAAAAGACTCTACATTCAAGGTCTGAGGAAGAGCAGTGTTTGAGGCCTGCTGTGAGAAGAAGTCGTTGACATAAATCACAACTTGAAGTTCGTTTCTTTGTCCATTTGGAAAAGATGGATTGGAACATTCTCAAGATTTTCATGTACTTGAGAAGCAGCAGCAGAAGCACTGTGCAGACTGCGGTTCAAGCAGTCTGTAAGGACTTAGGTGATTTGTCTAGCCAGGGGGAAAAGTTCTGCATTGCCCATCTGTTGCTCATTCTGTTGTCCCAAAGGAATTTGAAGCTGTAGCCAGTAGAAGAGGCCGATTCTGCAAGAAGCAATTTGCATTTGATTTTTATACTTTGCCAGTGTTTATGAAAATCATATATCCAGAGTTTTGCGCCAGTTTGGGTGAGGGGAAATAAGTGAGTGACTATATTTCACTCTGTATTGGGAGAAGCATGGACTCGTCAAAGCTTGCTTGTCGAAGATATGTTTGTCTTGCAGAAAGCAATCAGAAGATAATTACTTTAGAGCTGGGATGTAGATTTTTCTTTTCAATTTTGTCTATGGAATTGAATCAATGCTAACATGTCTGAGCAGTGCATGAGATGTAGAAGTACTTTATAGCAGATTACCAGCCTTCTTTAAGAAGAATCTTAATTCATAGCAGTGAAGTCTACATCCTGATGCCATGAAGTGCACATGCTTATCTGGACAAATGCGGATACTCCCAGGTCTGTAGTGGTTGTTCGGTGCGGTGGGCTGTTCTAATGATCTTCTGATTCTAAGTCCGTAAAATGAAGTGGATAATTAAAGAGAGGATATGACCTTAGGCAAAAGATCAGGACTAAGTAAAGTTTGAATTCCAGTGTAGACCTGCTGAGCCAGCTGGTCTGTGTTAAGAAGATGGAAGCAGATGCTACAATCTGTATAGTGTAAACTGTACTCGGCACTACAGAAGGTTGTCTTACTCTAATTGACAGAAAGTGCTTCCTGTTCTTCGGTGAAAAAGTGATACAAAGTGTAGAAGCTTGGCCTCTTAAGAAGTGGATCTTCCTTTCTTGAATATATATGGCAAAAGGAAACTCACTTAATGTGCCATCAAGGAACGAGGAGAAACGGATTCATTGCAGCATCAACAGTGAAATGATCCATTGGAGAGGAAAGCCCTGTGTGGTGTTAGGTTCAGCTTCCTGCAAGTTACTGTAACAGTTTCTTTGAAATACTTGATTTCTTGCCCCAGTCCCAAAATTATGCAAATTTCATTCATCTTTTCTGTTGAAATGTGGAACAGTTTGCAGGATAGTTCTCTAATTGTGTTTGGTTAAGGTTCCCTGGCTCACTTGACAAATTACAGGTTATTCATTCCACATACAGGAGACTTTGATTGCCAATCTATTACTGTCCTTAAATGACTTGTACCTTTAATTACTTCCATGCTTTCTAGCACCAATGTGACTTCATTTTCTGGTGCTCATATTAAAAATGCTTCTATAACACTCTGAATGAAGGTTATAAAAACAGACTAATGAGTGTCCATGTTGGCAGCTGGTGCTTTGAGCTCATTGAAAAAACTTCCTTATTCTGAGATGGGTTGTGTGACATTTATGTTTGGTGATATAAGACATTTCTTTGAGCTAAGAAATTATAAAATGTTGTCCCCTCTGCTTTGAAATAGGACACACTTCGACAAATACTTTCTGGTTAACAAAAAAAATGCTCTTGTACCTTGTGAAAGGTCTTTCTGGACCTATGGAATAGCTTTTTAAGACTGCTTGTGTAAAGCAGTCTGCAAAGTAACCTATCTTTTGCCAAGGTAAGATGCGTAAGTGCAAGGCAGAAGAAAATAGGAGGAAAAATCATAAGTAAAACTATACCTCCTACATAACAGAAATGAAACAACTTGAACCTAGCATCCAGGTTTTCAGAACCCATGCTAGCAGAAGGGGACAGTGTTTCCTTTCTAGACTTGAAACAAGCTGTCAAGAATCTGACATGAAATTGAGGACAGCAGTGGCCATAGCAAAGCTTAAGGCTTCAAGCCCACTCTTCCTGCTTGAGAAGGATGAAACTGAGACATTAATTATGATGGCAAATCAGTATGATGCAAACTGAGAAGTTCCAGTGATTAGAGGTACTAATGCTCACTCCTGGAATGTTTTCAGTTTGTGATGCCAAAAAGCCTTTTGAGAAACCTTCCACAAGTAAAATATTCTCATGAAGTCAAAGTCACGACCAATGTGATTTTGCTGGTATTTCTTACTTTTTTCCCTCACAATGGATCAAGTTGGACCTGTGTATGTACACAGAGGTTTTCAAACAATCGCTGCAACTCCATGAGGTGGCAAAATACATGTGCTACTGCAGTGAATTTTCAGAGAGCTAGATTTTGATAGAGAACAAAAAGATTCAGTACTTCAATAGAATATTATTAGCAGTGCAGATTACACATTACTAGCAGTCATGTTTGTTTATTTATTGCAGCAAAGCAGTGCAATGAACAACACTTTTTGCCTGATAATTAATTAATTGTCATGGCAGAGTTAAATATTTAACTGCTGAAAAAGGCAAATAAATCATGTTTGCCAGGATAGGTGTGCAGTAACCTAATTTCGGCGGAGCTTGTGATCTTGGTTCTGCTATAATATCCATATGTGCTATCTAAAGATTATAAAGAAATTTGATTCATTAGGTTGAGTTACTCAACATTTTACTACCTGCTCATGTTTGAGGTATAATAGTTGGCTGCAGAGTTCCTGATATTGCAGATCTATATTCCAGAAAGAGCTTCCACTTTTTGCCTACCAAAAAAAAAAAAAAATTTGAAAAAGAAAAAAACAACCACACAACAGAACCCACAAACAAAAATACCCCAACCACAAAGCACCTTCACTGTGGAAAAGCAAGTAATAGAGTAAATTGGGACAGTCTGAAAACCCAGCTTGAAACACTAGAAAAAAGGGGTGAATTATCATACTCAGTCTGCTGTGTAGATGCTGAAATAACTTCTAAATACTTCAGCGATCACCGTTTTATCAGGACATCAAGAAAATGTGCTAAACGGCCTCCCCATTACCAGAAATCCCAACCGAAGCTAAATTACCTTCAGCTTAATCTTGTAACTACAGGTGCACTCCTAGTTTGGTGCAAAAGTACATGGCAATTTACAAGTAAAATATAGGTCATATATCATGTTTCATTTACAGAATAAATGATGTGGGGCTGCTGTAATCATTGGACACTTGTGTTTTCACTGAAAGTCCTTTCTGATGCTGCTCTGTGGTTTTTTTCCATCAATACCACAAGAATGAAGTAACTGTAGAAATCGAAATTAGGCCCAACATGCTGCTGAGTACTTGGGGACTAATACTGAAGACTGAAATCAGTTCTAGAGTTGCTCTAGCTTATAAAATGGAAGCCCTATAATAGTGAAGCAAGAGGGGCTTAATTTAAGAAATACAAACATGACTGAGCAGTAAGTAAAGCAGCTTCTTCTTTAGTCATTAGATGGGAAGGCAATTAAAGTGGAACAAGCAACCAAGCCATCCTTTGAAAGTGGTGGTAGGCGTGGGCCGCCACCCCCTCCCCGAAGCAGAGGTCCTCCCAGGGGCCTTAGAGGTGCAAGAGGCGGAAGTGGCGCAAGAGGACCACCTTCAAGAGGGAGTCACTTGGGTATGTATTGACCTCTCTCATTATATACTTCGACAACATACAAGACAATCCCATTGGAAGATGACAATAATCCTACTGGAAAAAAAAAGTCAAACAGCTGAATAGTGCACTCCTTGTTCTTTATTAAAGTGATGAAATACAATCTCGGCAGTTTAGTCAAATTTTTGATTAGGCAAGTACACCTTAAGAAAAAGCTTTCAAATATGAAGATTCCTTTCTACAACTAACACTCCACTTGCCTTTTGGCTATGAAAGAAAAGCAAAACTCCTGCCTTGCACGTGAGAAAGGAAGCTTTCTGGTATTCAAGTTGAAAAAGTGATTCTCTACCACCAGAGAAAGGGAACTGCCTTTCATTCTTAAGAGCAAGAGGTCTAAACTGAGAAAATTGTAGGGCTGATCCTTCCAGATCACAGTAAGACTTAGGGCAGCTAAACTTTGTTTATTGAGTTGAAACTTTCTGAAGTGTAAGGATAGTACTTGATACTGGATATTCATTAAGATATCTATTTATTCAGACTTTTCAGTATCAAAACAAAACTCACTTAAAAGAACTAGCAAGCAGCACTTGAGGTATAACAGTAAAAGCTGTAACACAGAAAAAACTCCCTGGAAATAGTGAAACTTCTGTCTTGAAGAGTCTGTGTAGTAGGTTCTACAGACTCGGTAGTGCCTCCATTCCCTCTCTTTAGGCTCTTCTCTAGTACATCTTCCCAGGTGGCTCTTGTCTTCTCAGAACAGTAACTTGTTAAGCATTTAAGCTGTGACTGATTACAGATATCAGCTGTCTTTTTCCCTTGTGTCACACCCTGTAGCTTTTGGATAAGTCCTAAAAGACAGTTCTTGACAGGAATTTAGGCTGTGGAAAGTTTGGCTCTCAATTCTGCCAGTAGCATTTAGTAGTTACTAGAAGACAAGAGAAGGCTTTGAGGTCTAATTTTAGAGGTTTACTGTTGATCGTGCAGTGGTAATAATGGCACCTTTAGGTTGTTGTAGTTCAGGCTTTAGGGTCAGGCAGGTGAGTATCACAGAGGTAATAATTGGTTCATGGCTTATCCTTCTAGGGTCTTCTCGAGGCCCACTTCCCATGAAGAGAGGGCCACCTCCACGAAGTGGGGGCCCTCCACCTAAAAGATCTGCTCCTTCAGGACCAGTACGTAGCAGTAGTATGGGAGGAAGAGGTAAGGACTTCCTGACTAAATTAGTTGCTTGGTCAGCTGTGGCACCTTAGTCTTCCTTTAGGAACTGGTGCAAATCATTGATTCTGTCGTCAGTTTGCTGTGGGATAGCGCATTGTTTTTCTAATCTTTGGTTCTTTTCATGGCAATATAATTTCATAGCTGTTGGGAACAATTTGGTGTCATTTGAGTGTGTTTCTTCTAGTGCTGCTTTTAAAACTGTACAAGTAGAAATGTAAAGTGTTCTAAATGTAGGCTCCAGAGATACTATCAAATCGCTTTAAACTATTTACTAACACTTGCCTTAAGTGACTAAATGCCAGTTAAATTAAAAATGTGGGCTGTTTCTCTGAAGCTCCCGTGTCACGTGGAAGAGACGGTTACGGTGGTCCTCCGCGCAGAGAACCAATGCCATCACGGAGAGATGTCTACATGTCTCCAAGAGACGATGGCTATAGCACTAAAGACGGGTAAATTCTTATACTGTTTTATTTTGCTGAAGTGTTTTTTGTTTGGAGAAGGATCTTGATTCCAGACCTTCTGTAGTAGGACGTATGAATTAACATCTCAATTTTTGTTCTTCGTAGTTATTCAAGCAGAGATTATCCCAGTTCTAGGGATACCCGTGACTACGCACCACCTCCCCGAGACTATGCGTATCGTGATTATGGTCATTCCAGTTCACGTGATGAATACCCCTCCAGGGGATATAGGTACCTACTGTTGGATTTTTCCACCTGTCACTTTAGTCTTGCTGTGGTGTTAGTGATTTGTACTAAGTCTTAGTAGTCTTTCTTCCTATAGTGATCGTGATGGATACGGTGGTGGACGTGACAGAGACTACTCGGATCATCCAAGTGGAGGCTCCTACAGAGATTCATATGAGAGTTATGGTAAGAATCCATTTTGAGGATCATATAACTGCAGGTGTCATAAAATCTGACTTTCACTAGGTCACTTGTATTTTAGGGGAAGTGGCACACTTTTTTCCCCCTACAGTGAGAGTGCAGTTGTTGGTTATCATTTGATCATCTTGTTAAATAAGCTGTAAGCTAAAGAAGCAAAGTCTACAGTTCAGAATGACAACTGTCTCTGGAAAATATGGCTGAGTTTCTTCTCTAAAATAACAACCTGTTCTGGAATACCCAGTTAAAGAGGCTGCCTGAATAAACAAACACCGTCTTCATTCCTTCCAAGTCTTTAAATCCACTCACTGCCTGATATGCAATCCCCACTTAAAATACCATTAATATGGCAGATTATATTAAGACCATCTCAATACATATAAAAGAGTAGCAGTAAACATTTTAATACAGCAATTCTGTAAATTCAGATTTGAAATTGTTCTATATAACTTATGGTGTTGCCATATTACCTGACCATTGACCCTGCAGGTAACTCACGTAGTGCTCCACCTGCTCGAGGGCCACCGCCATCATATGGTGGAAGCAGTCGCTATGATGATTACGGCAGCACACGAGATGGATATGGAAGCCGAGAAAGTTACTCAAGCAGCAGAAGTGATGTCTACTCAAGTGGCCGTGATCGTGTTGGAAGACAAGACAGGGGTCTTCCCCCATCCATGGAAAGGGGCTATCCACCTCCTCGGGATTCTTACAGTAGTTCAAGCCGTGGGGCACCCAGAGGTGGTGGCCGTGGTGGAAGCAGATCTGATAGAGGTGGAGGCAGAAGCAGATACTAAAAACACTCTTAAATTTTTGGACCAAGACAGATTACTTCTCAAATGTGGAAGCTGTTCTATCTTTACTACCAGAGGACTACTAAAAGGAAAAGTTGTTTTTAACCTTTTTTTATTGTTGCCTGTTAAGTTTTCCCCTCCATGACTTTTATGCTTTTGTGAGGAAAAGTTAAAACAATGTTTAATATCATTTCAGAATTGTTAACATTTCTTTCAGAAAGCAGATGTTAAATGTATAAACTTGAGCTGTGTACTAGTGTTGTAATTTTCAAAGTAAAGTTTCCCTGAAATGCCACACTTCCATCTGATTTTCGTCATGAATGGAACAAGCTGTTTTTAAGATCTTCCGCACAATATCCAGCCATCTAACATGGAGATGGATTGTTCTACATGTTCAGCATCTCATTCTGAAAGTATTGCTTGTGATTTGGAGGGTGGTGGGGATCATTCCACATAAAGTTCAGTTGTGCCTAGAATTTGAAGTCACAGTGTTCCCAGTACAAAATGCCTTCAGATCCTTGTCTAAAGAAAAATAGAGGATTTCATTCACTTAAGCCGAAAAAGCAAGTGGATAATACTATATTCTGCCTTCCTACTGTTTCATGGGGAGTTTAAAAAGATCTCCCCTGCAAAAAAATCATGTTCATATAAGTCAGCTACAGAATACTGTTAAAAAAAAACAAACCACAAACCATTGACCAATTCCATCAAAGAAGCTGCAAAACGGTGCTTACTCATACTGTTTCAAATTTTTGCAACTCTGTAGTGTTTCACTTTTAAAGGAACATCTTTGATTCCAAAGGAGAAAATAAGATAAGCAAAGAAGTCTTTCTCTCCAACTTCTCAAAGGCTTATGGCTTCCTATAAACAAGTGAATGTTTCAGCATTCCACAGCTGATTTAAAGCATCAAATGCCTGTGAAACAGCAAAGATGGTAAGCAAAGCAAACTAGTTTTTCAGTCTAAGTCAAAATTGAAACAAGTTACCTGCCTCTAGTACAGTAAGACAAGATGCATGTCATGGCAATGGAAGTGTTGTCTAGATAAAAGAAATAAAGGAAAATAAATTCCCCAATACATTAGAAATTCTCCAAATTAAACAATGCTTGGGTAAAAATATTTATGGCGCCAGTTTTGAAACTAAAGCTGTAATGCGGCTCACTGTAGGCAGAATATTGTCACATAGGGTTGGGAGGGGGTATTTTGTGACCAGTATCTTTCAGTGAAGATGCTTAAAGAGGCTACATATACAGTATATTAAAAAAATTAAAGCCTTGTGAAATCAGCAATTGGTTCAGATTGACAAATATCAGCTCAACTATTGGGAGTTTGAAGCAAGAAACGCAAACTTGATGTTTAGTTGGATGCCTGACTCTGTTTAGTTTGACGCTGCTTTGCAGGGATACCCAGTACATGTGGCAGAACCTGTGGCAAGTTGTTACACCTCAGGTAAAGCCATGAAGTTCAAAAGATGCTCTTGAATGTAGTAAACGTGAAGACCTCCAACTAAAAAAAAAAACAAGCCACAAACCCAAAACCTTTGTACTACTGTTTAGTCCTCAGTAGATTTTGTCCTTCAATTTATGGATTTAACATGGCAGTGCACCATTGAAAAGGAATGAGAAATCTATAAGCCATGCAACCTCTCTCTAAGCCATTGCAGTCCATTCCAAGGCAGTGAATCCTCCACCATTTAAAGAAGTAGTAAAACTTGCAACAGAATAATCTGCAAACTGAACTTGTGCCATTGTTTTGAAATGGAGGCAAGTACTGTAGGTTAACTTGTGCTGTAAAATGTGTATTTCTCAATTTGTTGTATCTTCTCTTAATTGCAGGGGGATAACTTCTGAAAGATACCACTTAAATAACGGTGATTCATCTGTGTTGATAGCAGACATGAGTGGTGCCTGTGCCAATACGTAAGGTAAATATTACAGCATATAATAGCTGCAAGGAAGTTTCCTGGTCATTGTGTTTGTAGTTGTGAGTGGATGTTCTTTAGGGCTGAGTATTATTTTTGACTTCTGTTTGAATTTTGGAGGGGGAGGTTTAAGAAGGCTTTGTAAAGCAACCAGGTTAGGAATGGCAGCAAGACTACTTACCTGCAAAAATGGGTCCAATTTGAGTACAGCTAAAGAAGAACAGGCCTACAACTGCACTTTTAAATCATGTAGCAGAAAGTACTGAGTATGAGTTTTTCTAAGAGCAGACCATAATGAGTTGTAATAATAAATGTCAGTATGGACATTTAATTAGTCTTGTTAAACGTATAGGATGAGCAATTAGGCTGAGTATAATCTTGGATTAAGAATTGTTCTCTGCAGAGGTCCTGGGATTAAATTGCAGATGTCAGACCATCTCCAGAATGGTTTAAGACTAGATCAGCTGTGTTTCATGGCTCTGAAGCCTACCCTATTAAAATTATTTTTCCAGTAGGTTCAAGAGCAGCTGTCTTTGGATTTTATCTGAAAGCACAACTCTATCCTGTTTCTCTGAAAACTCATAAGGAAAAAGTGGTAGTGGCTGTCATGCTAATATAGCTTTCTGGAAAATAAAATTTCTCTACTAAATAATTGTTAGTTAAAAAATGGAGGTAACTTATAGTGTGTGCAGAATTTGATAAAATCTAGTACAGATTAAAGGATAAGGACAACTACCTTCCTAAGAGAAGCATTTATGTAAAGAAGCATGTGTACTCTTATGTAATTTTTTAATTAGTCCGTAAATGTAAGAACCTATTTTGCTGTTAGTTTCAAATTCTACTTTTAAGAACCAGCTTTTAAGTGGTAAAAAAGAAAAGGTTGTCATTTGTACAGTTGGTTTATCTGACAGATGATCACCGGTACCAGGGACATCCTATCTCGTGGGAAGGATAGGTTCTGTTGTGTACTGCGTGATGTTCCTAGCCTCGGTTTACACTTTATTCTTTCTATAGAGTCTCAGTAACAGCACTCAATAACTGTGCAATGTCCTCATCAGAATATGCCAATAGTGTTTTATAAATACTCCTGATAAATTGCTGCTTTTACCTTGATAATGAAAAAATATGCTTTGTTTCAGGGTACTGGATTGTGTTCCAGATTAAATACAGAATCATCACGAGTGTTTTCTGTTCAAAGGAAGCACGTAGTTTAGCAAAACAAAAGCTACTGCCCAAATAGCCATGTATTTTTCTGTCACTTGATAAAATTTCAACCTGCAAATGCTGTCCTTGTCTTTATTTTCCTCTTAAAATGTGACTTGAAATATTTAAATTTGAGTCTTGCTGAAAGGACACTGAACAATAGATGTTTCTAAAGTTAAAAAAGCCTAACCTTTTTCATTCAAAAATCATTGATGCCACTAGTGTGGCATTAAAGTGAATCAGAGAAGTAGGTCTAAATACCTTCTAGTATTTAGCATTTCCCCTTCACTCCCCCACCCACCTGCAAAAAACCATCAGGAGTCAGTTTTTAAATTTATAGTTTGACCCAGATCCAGGTCTTGAAGCCTCTAATGATGAAATGAAATACTGTCTTTAGTACACAGCATTCTAAGAGACTTCAAAAGGTATTGACAAATCATCGTATAGGTTGTGTCAGAATGTTTTAAACTTCATATGTGTGCACCTCAGTTCTCTGTGTTAGCTGGGAAGCTGAAGCTTAATTTTTCCCTTTTTTTTGAAAAATTAAGTGCCTTTTTTCAATTTAGTAAATATGTTTTTACTATGTCGTAATAAATATAGGTATTAGAGACAAAAGTACACTCTTGTCAGCCTTCTCTTCAGCTTATAAATGTTTACAGGTTCCTAACAGGCATGGTACCAATGTTAAGGGAGCAGTAAATAGACCTTCACTTACGGCAAGGAAGGTAATAATAACCTTGTGAAAAATCAGGATGTAATTGGAATTGCCAGCTGTTTACCTTCCCTTGATCCACAAGTTCTATTTAATTTATAGCACATTATTACTTAGAGATGAGTACCAGTATGTATACCAGTGTATTACAGAACTCCTGAGTAGCATGCTGAGATTACCAAGAGCTGGTGGGATTTTGTGATGGGTAGAATTTGGAGAAGGAATACACACAGGAATTGCAGTACTTTGTACTTGCCCTGGAGACAGTGTTATACAAGGAGTGTGCATTAATACAAGTTTTCCTCAGGGCATTTTGATTGTTGTAGTTAGCTGTTGATATGCTTTCATACTGTTGGGACAGATCGAGTACAATCCAAGTGTATTCATTGTATATATAAAATTAATTCAAAGATAATGTAGCTTTTTTGTCTCTTTGCTTGTGAGAGGATACTAACTTGCATTTCCTTTTTCCAGTTACAGTGACTAGAAGATGGCAGTGCAGCAGTGGATTTACATTGGAAAATCGAAGGATAACAAATCACAACTGACACAGCTTGGCTTTTTGGTGTAGTGTTGCCCACCATTTTGTAGAGGATTGTGTAAGCATTCAGGAATTGTCTTTGAAAGTAGCACTACTGATCTCTTGGACATACATAAAATTCCTGGTGGAAAACAACCTCTGTGTGCCATAGCTGGCACCTTCCAAGAGTCCAGAGTGGGCCCCTTGGTTGCTCATTGCACACACATCCTACAGCAGAGAAATACTTGGACTGCCCTTTACATGTGTGCTTGCCATTTATACTGAAGTAAGAGCAAGTTACACAGAAGTGAGTCTCAGTCCTCTCAAGCACAGAGGACTTCATCAAGAAACCATGAAAAATTCTGCTATATTACATTAGCAGTTTTGTCCGGACCTTCTGGGTGAGAGGAGGGGAGTGTTGGGGTACTGAGACAATGTTAGTGATAAATGCCCAGAATAATTAGTGTTGCTGTATGTACACTGGACAGCACTACATCTCTTGGAAGTAGATGCTTTCTTCAAAACTTTGTCTTGATTTTGATGCATTTTTCTCTTACATACATGTTGATGTGCCAGTGTATGTGAGAGGAATCCTCAGGCATTGGTGTTTCATGTAGAAAACTCGTAATTTAAGATTGACTGAAGTACTTAAACAATCAGAGATAATAAAATTTATACTGACTTTTGTGATAGACATAAACTGATCTCATTTAAACAACATTCAGTTCATAATGAGTAGTTAAAGAAGAAAAAGCATGCATACATTGTCTGCAGATTTAGAACTTGGGGTTTGGGGATGAGAATATCACTTTAAACTTTGGTTATGGGGTACAGGTTCTAGGAGTAAATCTGTGTAGCATGTGGGTAGAACAGTACTTCCTAGGGCAAATAAATTTACTATTAACAAGTATTACGGGTTTGGGGGTTTTTTTCTAATTAAAAAGAAAAGCACATTTTACTCAGAGACACTTGGATGGTGGTAAAGATTACTAATATTACATCTTGAAGGGTTATTGTTACAAAGCGATCTCAGTATCTCTTCTGCAAAGGAGTAACATGCTGTAGTATCAGACTGCTTTTTCAGCAGCATCTTACAGTCTGAGTGCTGCTCTTCAGGCTGAACTGGATCACCCTACCTAAAATGTAATGCCAAAATGGCAGCTATTGTAAGATCAGTGCCTGCCTAAAATCCTAATTAATGGAAATGTACCTCGATCTACAGTGTTAGCTCATGTACCAAGTTAAACTTCATCTTTGAAAGCTACCAGTTGAAATGTATCAGTGGATTCTGCAGCAGGCAAATATTCTAGCACTGTTCTTTGTGTTGAATGTTTTCCCTCTGCTGGAAGAAAAGTGAATTACATACGCATGTGTGACTTCAAAAAGAACCACTCAAAAATTATTTCTGAACGTGTGACTTCTGTTCTTACCTTGCTTCTGTCACCACACTGTTCTGGTGTGTATGCTACCAGAGTCACTTGGTAGTTTGGCATAGGACAGTCCTCCCCACCCCCTTTTAAAAATAACGCTGTGCTGTTTAGTCATCACTGGTGTAAATCTGGCTGTAGATAAGTGTATGATAAGTAACTAAGTTGACTGTGCAAGAGATGGTCAATGATCCACTTGATTTGTTGCTGTCACCAAATAGCCAAAGTTGAAGCCTTTCCAAAGACCAGACCAGATAGTGTTCCTTCTTTAGTGGCTCTACCTTCATTCCCTGGGTTTGCCACAGAATTAATTTTGGTGTAGGAGTGGATAAACAAGCTGGAATGTGTTTAGATGAGTCCTTTCTAAAAGATAGAAGGTTGGGATTGAAGCGGCTAATCAAAAACAGCATACATTTTGGGCTTTCTGAATATCCTTATCTGCAGGTCTTTCAAGCAGTTGGTAAGTGTTTAAGATGTGGGAAGTATTTTCGTTTAATTGTAGTTGAAACATTAATATCTGCTTGGCTGCAGCCGCTGCATGTGAAATAATAATAAAGCTAAACCCGCCCATCTGTACCGAAGGTTTCCTTTAGAGGAGGGAGTGGGTGAAATACTTTAGTGTTCAGGTTTGTAACACTTCAGTGAAGCAGGTGTGCAGTTTTCCCAGTGTTGCAAGTATTTTTCTTTACGTCAGAAACTGCTGTATTCTGATGAGGTGACTGAAGAGTCTTCCACATCCAAATCCATGTCCCCATTGATAAATGAGCATTAGCAGTTGTCTTGGCTACCTAGAGATTTGAAAAAAGAATTATGAAAGTGGATACTGTATGTATTCCCTTCTACAAAAAGCAGTGCTCATGACAACTGGAAACATCTGAATTGCGAATTAGTCATAATTTTGAAATATTTTGCACACATGGAGATGTGTTTGTAGATGAGCCTCACCAAAGAGCAGTGAGCTGTGATTGAGCTGTAGCTCGCTTTATTGTTCCCAGTGCCTGCAGCCATGTGTTACGAGTATTTCCACGCAGCAGAGATCTGGAACTCAGCCCGAAGTCCTGAGCAAGGTCAGAATTGTGTGTAACCCTAAAAGGACAGTTCTGATTTACTGATGGCTGTTAAAAATAGTCTGTAGGTAGGTCCCAGTACCAGTCATAAGACCTGCAAAGTGGAGACAAATCCATGCACATTTACTGTGTACAATTCATCCCTCAGCTGCTCTGTTTTTCCCTACCCTTTAAATCATAAGTAGTTTGGCAACACTGGTTTCTTGAAAACAGCTGTTTCAAGTAACAGGGTAGAAATTGGCTCAGAACAGTGTAACCAAGCAATTCTGGTCTCTAGGATACTTTGTTCCTGTTTGATTGCTTCAATCCCTGATGTTCCAACTTCATCACCAACAGAATCGCTTCATTGTCCATCTGTTCTGGTGAAAGGACATTTATAAAGATGACTGGACTTTTCTGACTTGCTGTGATAAGTAGTGATGGTTAATACTGCCCTGGGCAGGGTGGAAAATACCTTCCAGTGCATCCTGAAGTGGTAGAAAGGAACATCTTAATAAGACAGGTAAAACAGTTGGAAATTTTATTCTCGGCTTTGGATGACTTAAATTCCTGACCTTTTTGAAGTTATCCAGATAATTGTTTTGAGAGATTATCTTCTATATAACCATATGTATTATATGTGAGCTTCTACACAACAGTTGAAGCATTATTTGTGCATATAAACTGCATGATCAGAGTTTATTTTCAAAAATCAGACAACAGAAAATAGAAAACTACTGTGAAAGGCAACTTTAATAACTAGGTTTACCACATGAAGTTGAAAATACTTACTTAGTGCAACATTCTTCCAAAACATCATTGCGAATTCTGCTTTAACGCTGTAAATACATCATTATTTACAGTATTAAAAAATTTATTTCTTTGGGCAATACCCGTAAGTTCAGCCCAAGTTTACTTAGGTGATGGAGTGCCAGCTGCCACAAGGAGGAAGTCCCTAAGTGAGATATTTTTGGTATAGTAACTATTCATAAAATACTTATATTTTCAAAAATTTTGCAAAGATGTAGTTAACGATCTGCTTTCCCTGTCTTCTGCTGAGTGCTAGAGACTATTTTATTTTAACAACAGTTTTTTACCTTAGAGTAACTACTTTTGGTTCCTAAGATTTGGTTTCTGTGCCAAGAAAAAAAAAAATAAAAAAAAGAAGTAGTTTCACACTTTAGCTGCAGCAGGAAGATGTAATCACGGATGTGGGTTCCAGTATGCTGTTGCACAGAACAGCGCTGGCAGCAGAGCTCTCCGCCATGAATCCAGAAGAACAGATTGTAACGTGGCTTATTTCACTAGGAGTCTTAAATTCCCCTAAGAAAATAGTAGATGATCCAGAGGAGTTCCTGAAAACTTCTCTGAAAGATGGAACTGTGCTTTGCAAACTCATTAATCGACTTCTTCCGGGATCTGCAGAAAAGGTAACGCTTTCTGATGTATTTTGCTAACCTGAGACAGAAACCTGCTCAGTGAAATTTTGCCCTGGGCATTCTGAGGCCTGGTTACTTTGGTGAGTGAGAGGAGCAAGGAACTTCAGAAGAGAAGTGTTCTAAGTTTCTAATTGAGAGCAAAATATGATTGTAGTTTTTTGATTTTGTTTCTACATCTAGGAAAAAAACGCGGCAAGATTGCAGTTGGCTGACTTACCCATGTTCAGTCAGTGACAGGAAATACTGGGCCTATCAGAGGTCAGAATATCTTGGTTTTAAATAGAAGGATATGCAGTAACATGGTATTTGCATAAATATTAATTACAACTGTAAAGATACTCACTCCTTCAGAACTCTTACTGCAAAATGCTTTCTTAGTCAGGAAATGCACTGGAGAAGCAGATTAGGACAGGAATAAACAATAACACTTTGCATCTGTGCCATTTGGTCTGTCCCAAGACCAGCAAATCCATTGGTACTGAAGCCAGTGAATGTGAATGCCTCCTGTTACAGTTTGACAAGGCATGTATTCACAGTCTAGAAGTGTGATACAAATCTGCAGGAGAAATTAAAAGGGAAGGAGTCCAATGAGAGATAGGAACTAGCAAAACAGAAGAGAAGCTTTAAAAAAAACCCAAAAAACCAACAACATAACAGGTTCTCCACCCTACAAACAGGAGCCTTTCAATACGCAGAAATCAGTTTGGCTAGCTACTTTTTCTTACATGTGGTGGGTCAGGGCAGTGTGGTGTTAAAGATCATCAATTTCCCACTGTCACTTAGGGCACTGTCATATGCCGACATTCAAAACAAGATGCCGACCATTTCTATGTGTGCCTCACTTCCTCCAGTGGCTTTCTTCCTGCTTCAACAGCTTGCCTGCCACCCCCACCCGCCCCCTGAAGAAGCTTCCCTAATTCAGTATAAAACGCACATGTCAATATTCATGCAGGCCTTCTCAGCACAGGCGGTGCAATGAGATCAGTGGATTTTCTTTCTTTAGTATTGCCTGGAGCCTAAAAATGAAGCTGATTGCATCAGTAATATTCAAGAGTTCTTGAAAGGCTGCACACTCCTGAAAGTAGAGGTAAGTCAACTTCTTTTATTGTAACATGCCAATTTGATCAGCCTTCTGAAAGGAAGCCAGATATCAGGGGGAAAAAGTTGGTATCAATTCTTCATCTTTTGCATTGATAACATAAATCAGAGCATGGATAACTTAATATTTAGTCTGGGGAAGTTGGAAATAGTGTATTGATGGTGAGCTTAAGAGATTCTCATATTTTGAAACAAAACATGGAGCAAAAACAGGAGGTCTGTCTAAACACTTTAACCTGGACCTGTTCATAATTTTTTTTGTTGTTGTTGTTATTAAAACGAATTGCATGTTTTAGACTTGCTTTGATGGGAAGGTGAAGTATTCTTAATACTGAAGTGTTTTTTCATCCCCTGCAACTGTTGTGTAAGATACTGCCAAACATATATTAAATTGTTTCTTACACATAAAAATAATCCTAATGAAGTCAAAAAATACCTTTTCCATGGCTGTTCCTGATCCTATCTGTGTAGATTCTTATGCTTATTTGCAAGATAAGAGTCTAAATTAATCACTTCAGAGTTTGACTAATTTTGCCATCAAATTTTTTACTATTTAAAGACTTGCGTCACACTTAAATTCCTACAGTAAAAAAAGAAACCTGTAACTAAGTGTCATCACTATCTTGTTTGAAATATGCTCAAGATTGTGGAAAAAAGTATTCTGAAGACAAATTCTGTCAGAAACAGGGATAGCATCCTTGGGCACTATACAGAATATTCACGCACCACAGTGAGGGAAGTCCAACCCGTAATAGCTCTGTTCCTGCATTTTTCCTTTGAACATCTGAACAAGAAAAGGGCCTTTCTTCTCTTCAGAGCGTTTTAGCTAAGCGGCATGAAAATGTGCTCATTCCAGAACTGTCTCCCTGCCCCTTTGTTGCCCAGTAATGCATTTCTCAGAGCCTGCAGCAGCAGCACAGTTTTAAGAGCATTTATAGACAGAGATTTATAATCCCTGAAGGCCTATTGCATCAGAAATCAGTTATTGCCAGTCTTCTGGTACTGACCATTTTTCTGAGAGTTTATTTTTCTATTTGCAAACTAATCAAAAAGTGGTTGTGGTGGAAAGTATTTTTAAAAATAGGAATCTTAAACAGCTAAAAGATAGGACAGGGGAACAGTCCTCACATGTTGTGCAGTGCCATCTCATAGCTTTGGAAGCTCGTTCTGCAATATTGCAGTCACACTCCACAATTTTCAGATACTCAAAAGAGGCAACATGGTGTGTCCATCTGTGGGTATTCCTCTGATCCTCCATGTGGCTTTTACTTCCTTGGCTTTAATAAATTCAAGGTTTCTGACTTCTTTTTTTCTTCTGATTTATAACCCACTTCATCTTTGAAATATTCTGAGCCTTCAGTAACTTTCCTCATGCTCATGTGCTCCTCTCCTGTTTGTTGTGAGAGGACACCTCAAAAGCTGGCTAAAAACTCAAACCTCTCAAGCTCAAGTTTAAATTTTGCAGTCAAGAGAAAACAATTTCTTATTTTTTTCCCAAAATATTGTCATATTAGAACACCAAGTGAAGACATGAATTTTGCATCTTCCTAGATCTACTCTGTAGCCTCATGCAGAAGAAGGCTCGAGGTAGGACAGCTGAGATGGTGGGCAAGACATGGCACAGGCAGAGTGCTTATGCTTCCTTCCGACTCTTCTCCCGCATTGCCAGCTTGTCTTAGTCCTCTCAGGCAAAGCCTCTGCCATCTGTTCCTTCTAAAAGCTGCTCTGTTTGGAACCTCTTGACAAGGAGACTCTAAGCAGCATTCCTATGGGCGATCCTCCCTCATGCCTGATCCCTAGTTTGCCTTGGAAAGGGCCATTGTCCTTTAGGAGGGGGTTTTCTGCACCACATTTACTCTGGAAGCATGTCTGGAGCATCAGAACAGGCAGAGAACCTTCTGTTTCCAAGATCTATCAGCATTGAATTTGCAGTGATCAGGTATTAGGTAAAAGGAAGATGAGCACTGGATAGGGAATCTGTTCTGCCTCAGCACTGTAGCCTGAGAAGAGTAACATTAGGAAAAGTCTGGGCTTTGAATTCCATGACAGCCATCCTGCTGCCTACCCAAAGCATGGATTTGACAATCAAACCCCAATCGTTCTCTCAAATTCCACCCTTCTCCAAATGCCACAGTGAACTTTTGCTCCTTAGATATGAAGAACTACCCTGGGGCGGGACCTGACCCACTTCTGTCTTAAGACTGACAAGGGCATGTTAAGGCCAAATATTCTATTCCTGTTGCAGATGTGAGCAAAAGAGGATGTTCTGAGGAAAGTGAGAGTTCACAACTTATTTTCTGGATGCTGACTTGTACAAAAGGGCCTCTTCCTGGGGAATCTCAAACATGATATTGGCACCCCATTCTAGCATCCCATGGCTTCATTGTACTCTGCCTTCCATTTGCTTTTGTCATGGATGTTTGTGCATCTGCCATGGAATACACAACTTCACTGGGCAGTGCCAGCATGCATAAAAGGTGGTCAGTGTGGAAAGGTAGGATTTCCAGCTGCTTTTGGTGGAAACCCAAGTCCCACCTTCCACTGAACAGATGCTGCTTGCCAATCTTTCCCAGTAAGAAGGAATACATAGAGGTTACTCTTTCAGAGCTGCACATATGCACTTCCCTCCTACCCTTTGTTGTCCTGGTAACTCAGGAAGTGGAAGAAAGACACAGTGAGGCAAACAGCAACTTCTCTTGTTTCACAGGAGCAGTGAAACATTTGGACATAGGGGTAGAAGGACACTCTGTGACCTTCCTGCTATGAGCTGGCTCCATTAAGTTGAAGCCATTCTACAGGCTGGAGGTGTGAGCTGGAAGAATCCACCTCATGGCCGAGTATAAATAACAAAACTGTTTCTTAGCTTGAGTCCAGGACTGAAGCCTAAATCTTTTGCTCTTTCATGTGTGTTAGTACTAAAAGAAATGGCAAGCAGGGGAATCACCCCATCCTTCTAACCAGGCAAGTGTTGTAATGAGGTGAAACAAGGAGGCTGTGTCCAAAATTTTCCAACAGCTTTTCATTGCTAGAATTTGATCCAAGTTATAAGAACGTCTGTCAACCCTCCTGAGACAAAGGACTAGGCAAAAAACATGGGCACTTCATTGGAGCTTAAGTGTCCTTAGAGGATCCTTAGAGGATCCTTTCATGGTTTGGACTGAGGAACAGTGCAGAAATCCTGAATGTGCTTCATTTACACTGTGGCTTCAATATCTGAGCTGTGTATCTGTCCCAAGAGCTGATCCAGTGAGTGAGCACTGCCAAGGCAGTGCCAGCTGGATGCAGGTGGGTTGAAGGGGAAAGTGGAAGACAAAGGGTTCTGTCCTGATGGCCAGGTGGAGTCTTATGTAGAAGTGACAGGGAAGAGATCAGGAGGAAGGAGGAAAATCATAGAAAGCTCCTAGCCTGGCTTGTTCCTGAGGACACAAATGGGAACTGTTTGCTTTTGCTCTTGACACCAGTGTGCATATAACAACAGCAGATCAATAGATAAGCATCATTTGCTGCTGAAGAAGCACAAGACCTTCAGCAGCATTTTATTGCTAATATGACTACAAAACTTCCGGCAAGGTCTGAATTTTGTGAACTGAGAACAGTATGTGCAAGGTAAATCAATAGGTGGATTAAACCTGGCTGTCCAGAATGATCATAGAACATGGAGAGAGTCATTACCACCATAGGCAGCACAGAGGTTGTTTGTTCTGTTGGAGGTGCCTGCAACCTCCAACAAACTACCTGGACCGAAGGCGTAGGAGAGCAGATGAGAAATCATCACGCTCTTAGCTCTCCATTCATGCACTCCCAAAACCTGCTCTGCTTTGGCTTCACTCCGAAGTGACACTACCTCTCCTAGCTGGATAACGTCAGAAGCGAGAGCTCCTGTCCAGCACCAACCAGCACAAGCACTGGAGACTGGGTCTGTCTGAATTGAGTGACCCAGTGTCCCAGAGACCCCTGGCTCCAGGTGTGTGGGGTGTCCCTGCAGAGGGTTGGGGCCTACAGCTCTACTTCACCCTGTATCAGTGCAGTGCTCCGTTCCCTGTCCATGCTGAAGCCTGCTGGTGTGCTGAAGTGTCTGGGGATTTTCCTGTTCCCTGAAGGAGAATGTTGCTCAAACAGATGGGCACAGGCAGCAGAGGACACCTCATCTCTGAGCTCTCACTGCCTCAACTGAACTGTGCCTCATCTATGGGCCCTTCTGCAGTGTTTCTCTTCTTAGTGGTACAAACCTGCTGCAGTTACTGTTCCAACAGCGTGGATATTGCTTCCTTGTCCCACCCTTTCCTGTCCTTTTAAATTTTCCTTTTCCTCTCTTTTTTTCCCTTTCTTTTTTCCTCCATCCTTCCCTTCCCTTCCCTTCCCTTCCCTTCCCTTCCCTTCCCTTCCCNCTTTTGCCTTTTCCCTCCCCCCTTTTCCCTTCTCTACCCCTCCCTGATTTACTTTTTCCCTCTCCCCTTTCCCTTTCCCTTCCTTCTCGCCCCTCCGCCCCCTCCCGGCCTTTCTCTTTTTCCTTTCCCCATCTCTCTTTCCCCTTTGCCGTCCGCTT
>VYZT01025071.1:42693-111759 GCA_013400735.1 Pomatostomus ruficeps
CCGCTGCACAGCGCAGCACCGCCCGCCGCACGGCACCGCCCGCTGCCGCCATGCCCCGGGGCTGCGCGCCCGCCCGCCCGCCGCCGTGAGTACCGACCGGCTCCATCCCCCGGGGGTCCTCGCGGGTGTCCAAGTGGCTCATCAGGGGTATCTCCGGGCAGCTCCTACGGGTGTCCCCGCTGAAGGGGGTGACGGCAGCGCGGCACCGGAGCGGAGGGTCCTGAGCCGGCGCGGTGGCTGAGCTCCAGGCGCTCCGCGGGGGCAACGGCGCTCCCGCTGCCCGCCCGGCTCTGTCGCGACGATGCTGGCCGAGCTCCGGCCGCGCCGCCGCTCCCGCTGGAGGCAGAGGCAGGTCCATTGGGAGCAGCCGGGGCAGCGAGCGCCCGAAGCGCCGCGTCGCTGGGGAACGGGCGGCTTCAGCCCCCGTCCTCGGGTTCGGAGGGCTCGCGGCCGCGCCGGGCTTCGGGCTTGGCACCCAGCTGGGGGTTTGCCAGGGGTTGTCCAACTGTGGACAGCTCGGACTCGAAATACAACCCGTCTTTCCCTAACTTTTCTGCACTTCCCGTCGCGGGACTGGGATTTTACGTGCTGGTAACTTGCTAGCCGCACCCGGGTTTGGGTCTCCTATTCTCGTCCTTCCCGAATAGCCGGGTACTCTTCTGGTCACGAAGCCCCGGCTCCTGCTCATCCCCTCGCTGCCTTTGGCGGAGGCTGGCGGTGCGGCAGTGCAGAGCTTCTCTTGCCCGGTACGATGCTTGATGAAACAGCCGGAGCGTTTTACCGAGCGGAGCTGCAGTCTGTGATTCTGGAAGTCAGAATTGCGTTTTAATGGAGATCCTCAGATGACAGGTGTAGATTTAAATGCGGTTTTAGTTACATCCACCTGATCTTCCGCGAGTTAGAAGCGAAAAAGCCTTTTCTGCCTCTATTTGTCTTCTAGCTGCAGCTTGTCTTTTAGTTATGAATGGAATTATCAATGGACTGTGCTGGAAGAAGTAATTTTTAGCTAATAAATAAGGACTTTTGTGTACGATGAATTTATTCTGGAACAAGCTGCAGAGTACATTTACATTACAGTAATGACCCAGAAGAGTTTTCCACATAGCCACTGTTCCACAGTAGCTGTTCCAGACAATTTCCCCATGAAGAAGTTCTAAATGTTATTACTTGCTTTTGGGCTAGAATTTTTTGCATATCTTTTTCCCCACCGTTTTCATCTGGACTTTGTCAGCCTGATGACTCTGAGCTTACAGCATTATTCTCTGCATTGAAGGATTTGGAATGTATTTTACTACTTTCCTCCTTAGAAAAAACAGGCATTCATTCAAGGCAGGACTTTACTTTTCTGGAATTACTGAAGTGGAAGAAAAAGGGTATGGCTGAGAAAATGACACACCAGAGAGATACACGCAAACATCCCAGCCTGGCTGTTTACTTTCTTTCCTCTTGTGCAGCTGTAACATCCCATCCTCCAGCAGCTGCCAACCGGGTCAGCACACACCTGGGCTCTCTGTTACCGTCTCCCTTTCCACGGAGATGGGAAGGTCTCTGCTTAGGGCTGAAGGTGATGCTCGGATAGCACTGCCCGCAACTGCAGGGCAGGAAAACTGGTTCATGCACCAGCTGACAGAGGGGATGGGACTTGCATGGTCCAAAGAAGCAAACCCAGGAGAGTGCAGGCGATAGCTCAGAAACAGATGAGCCCAAGGTAGGTGGGTATATCCCTGGAATGTGCAGAGAAGTAGACGCAATGAGAGCTGTGGAGCTACAGGTTTTAATATTTGTAATGATAACAGGCTGTCCCCTTGCTAAGCATGGATTAAATTCTTTAGGGTAAAGTGTGTCTCTCAGTATTGAGTAGCTGAGTCAATTTGAAAATACATTCTCAACAAAGAGCAGCCTTTGTACTGTCCACGTTGGACTTTGGTGCAGCTCTGGTGTGTCTCTTAAGAGGAGGAGGTGCCGAGGGCATCCAGGGCTGTGAGAGAGGCCAGTCCCCTCCCTATTTGAAATATGCCAAGCATACTCAAGGAGCTCTGTGTGGAAGGCAAGAAAGGGCTGTTTTAAAGGGCAGTACTAGTCTAAAGATAATTAAGACCTGTGTCCTTATTTAGCAGGATATACTCTCTAGTGTGTTGGTAGTGTTTGTAATTAGATGGTGCCTGCCAGGAGAGCTTTAAAATCATCTTTCCTGTTCATTGGATTTGTATCTGTGGTCTCCATCTGCAAGACAACATGTATTTGTGGATTAGCAGATGGTGCCATGGTGGGACCAATAACAGGGACTTTTTGTATCTCTTATCTTTGCTTCATTAATGGTAGGATTTGTACAGTCTGTATGAAGTTGAGAGCATTTTTCAGGTGTTAGGCAGGGTTGAAGCATTTTGGAAATTCAAACTGCCCATCATTGTACTGGTGGTGATTTCTGAAGTGTACAAGGTTCAGGTTATCAGTCATGGAAAAAAAGCCCTTGCTAACCATGTATTTCTGTTTTGCCATTGAGGATTAGCAACATCAAATTCTTTAGGGTGAAATTTTTGTATATAAGATAACTGGATTTGTCTTCCTGTGAAAAAGTGTAAATGTACTATATATGCCATATAGCAGTAGCAGAAAATTCCATGTGTGTTAATTCTGTTGTGGAAAATATCTGTGTGTTTGTACGTAGATCTGTACAGCCTCAATCTCTTCAGCTTTCGATAACAAAAATAGCAACAAAATCTTTCCTTCCCTCAGGGCCAGCAATAACCTTCTCGGTGATTTTCAGGGGAGTCTCTGCTCTGCAGACAGCACTGACTCCTTCCTTCCCTGTTCCCAGCATTACACTCCAAATGCTGCTGGGTCCCCCTGCCCTTCCCATGCTGCCTGCCAGAGGTGCCCCAGGAATTCTCTGGCTGTAAAGGAAATGGGACATGTCAGCCCTGAATAAACACCATTTCCCTGTAGAGGCATAGGGGCTGCCTAATCATCACTGTCGCCCTTCAGCATCGTGGGCAGCTCCAGCAGCCAGAGTGAGATGTTTTGGGCTTGACTGACTGAGTTCATTTTTCACAGGTGTTCGATCCACATGATTTGTACACTGGAGATCAGTTCTCCAAGGTCCTGAGCACATTAACAGCTGTAAATAAAGCTACTGAAGGTAAGAAAAAAGGGTTCTTCTGTTGTCCTTTCACACTATTTCTTGTGTGTATGCAGGGCTGGTTTTTACTTTTTTACATAATTTCTAGTTTATGGTGATTTCTGGAGGTTTGTCAAATTGTGCTGCCAGCACTGATGGCTGGTGATGGATGGTGGGATTGACATTTCAGGCTTCTACCAACTCTGGGTTAAAATGTGATGTTTCAGAGTTGCTATGTGAACCCTGCGGAGCTCAATTATCACTTTACACTGAGGGACCTCTGCTCAGTTTTGACAATATTAAGGGACTTCAAAGTAGGTCAGCGTAAGGGATCCTCAATGTAAATGAGCATGCACCTCCCAAAATGCAAATATCAGATTTTAAAGAGTGTGTTTTAAAGCTGAAGAGAAAAACAGCTCCATCTGCATAATATCTTTCCTGAATGTCAAAACAAATGTTATTTCAAGTTGCTCAGTCAATTGTATTCATGTTTTTCTCTCTCTCCTCTCCCTGGTTCCATAGAGTAGGCTTCTGGATCTGGGAATCAAGCTGATGGCTTGTCCTGCGTCTCTGGGAGCAGGAGTAGGCTGCTGAAGCAAAACAAATCAGCTCATCCTGATTCCATCCCTGATATGTAGCTGTTGCCTACAGATTGCTTTAAAGTGATATTCAGTAGCATGGGCTCTGAAAGGAGAAGTTCAGCAGGGGCGACAGTGGCACAGTGGTGCCCTGGGGAGGGATGAGGGGCAGGGTCCCTCTTCTGAGGGGATGAGGAGCAGTTCTGCCTGGTGCTGGGAAGAGTTCACAGCCTCTTGTCGTACAGGTGGATTAGGACAGAGGGCAGACTTCTGCACACTCACTGAAGTCCAGCACCAGGAGAAGAGTTCAATTTCCTTCGTGCAGGTTACGTTTGAGCTGATTTAAAGGAGGAAATTTCAAAATGGAAACTCATTATTTTCCTCTTGTGGGAAGACATTCCTTTTGGCTTACTGCATTTTGCCTATGCATTATATAAACTGGTATATAAATTATCGTGCATATATTGTACATCAACATATGTCTAATAAGAATATATAATGTATTATAATAATAGTACATATTTGTTCACACACCCCTATGATTTGTACACACATGTATGTGTGTGTCTGTGTATATAATGCTGCTCTGAAGAAATTCATGTTCTGAGGCCACTGTTCTGCAGTCAAGACTCAGCTCTGCCAACAGCTCACTCCCTAGAAGTTTGGGAATGGGAATTTGGTCTCAGCACACCGTCTTCCAGCCTCAGCACCTCCTCCCAGCCTCTCACCACTCAATTACTGACAGCACCTGCTGACCCTGTGCAGAAGCTCTTGCAGTTCAGTGTGATGGGGGATATAAAATGTAGGTTACCTCAGCTGGGAGCAGCCTCTGCAAATGCTGCTGTTGTGATTGATATTTGCTTCATTATTCTGAAAGCAAAAAGAGAGAGAAACTTTCCTGCTTCTGTCCTTGCTTGTTGCTGGACTGGAGGGGTGTGATGGGGTGTGTGATGACAGGTTGGCAAGGCCGCAATGCCATTTGCACATCAGTCCACTTATTTACAGCCCCAACTCCATTCTTCCAGCCAGCCATGTGCCAGCTCAGCCTGGGACAGAGCTTTGCTGGGAAATAGTTCCTATCATGCATTACTGATGGGGCTATTGAGAAGCTGGGATCCTTTCGGTTTCATGGCAAACATCTGTTTGAACATATGCTTTCTGTGTTTAAATGTTAAAAAGCGCAATGCCTGTGATATAATTAGCTGCTCAGACAGAGAGCACCCTTGGGAAAAGTACAGGGTAAAATAAATACATGTCTAAAACATTTGCTTTTTGGTGGCTTGGCCAAATTCCTGAGGAGCAGGAGCCTGTGTCCTACAAACTGCCACTGCAGATGGTCTGGTTTATCTGCCTTGCCAGAGGCCACGGGCTGCAAGGAGCATCAGGATAAGCTTGGTACCAGCTACTGCAGTTGCTGCTGTGGTCAAGGCTCTGGCAAACCTGCACATCCCAACACCCGCAGCACTGCTGCATTCCAACACCCTGTTTGGAGACAGAGGGAAGTAGGTGTCAGCTAAGGAAACGTTGTGGGAATGTGTTTCTCAGCATCCATTTGAAGTCCAAATCCCTGTGTCTTCATGGATCTTTTTATGCAAATAACTGGAGGCATCTTTTGTAGCAGACAAACTTGTAGTTCAGCAGCTGTCCATCAAAACACAGCAATAGAGAGCATGATGCTTTTGTTTGCAAGAGAGGGCAGGGGAGGAAAACCAGCTGTGCTGGATCAGACAAGGCTCATCTGCCAAAAATAGCGTAGGAATGTGAGCTGAAAACTCAGCTTTTTTAACCATAGTTTAAGCAACATATGGCAGCAGTGTTCCATGCTGGACCAGGCATAAAATAGGACACTGTCATGATGCAATATAAATGATACACTTCCTTGCCAAACTGTCAAAGGCAGTTTTACATTTGTTTCTAGGTTCCTGCAGATATTTATAAAAGCTTTGGAAGATTGGGAGGGGCAGGGAGAATCAGAAAATCTACAGTTACGGAGTAATTTCCATGGGGCTGTGGCTGATGACTTGAATACGTGAAGTCTGGACTTAGGATTTATGCCCTCCCTTTCAGAAGGAATCAGGGGAAGAATATCTCATGCTGGCAGCCAGCCATCCCCCTGGCCTGTGAGTCACCAAGAGCAGCCAAAACCACTCCTGCTCAAATAACAGGATGCTTCAGAGAGAAAAACCCATTCTGTTGGCAAAGTGGGTTTTACATGGGGAGGGCTTTTACAGTTGCTGCAGCCCAGGAAGCTGGGAATTCACCCTGCAGTCGTCAGGCAGTTGTGTAACGAGCAGGGCAAGAGAGAAAAGTAACTCACTGACAGCACACAAGGCTTTCCATGGATGTTGTCCGTCACGGGAGCATGGACTGGCTAGACTGGTGTGTGGGTATGGCATGGCTGGGCTTTGTAAGGCAGCAGCACCTGGAAGTCGTAGTCACAGACCTGGTCCCCACTGTGCAAGGTGTAGGAGAGAGACAAAGCAAATCCCTTTCTCAAGAGCTCACAGTTTGTGTTGCTCCGGGTCCAGTCTAAGGATGAGGTGTTTTCCTATTGAAACAGAAATCCTCTGAGGAAAATAAAAGCTCGGCCGAGTTCCTGTAACTCCCACCAAACTTCCCCTTCAGAATGAGTTTTCCATACCAACATTCAGACTGGAGGAGAATGGAGGAAAAGCAGCCTTGGAGTTTGTCTTTTCCGATCTCTGCGCACATTTCATGGCTGTATCACCCTCTCCTCTCGCAGTGTTTTCAAGGCAGAACTCCAAACGTGGTCCAGGGACTTGCACACCCAGCACAGGGGTTCCTTCAGACTGCTCTTCTCTGTTCTGCTTTTGAGGTCCATGGGTACATGAGGTCCCCACCACAGTCAGAAAAATGCACCTCTGGAATGCAGAAATGTCCTAAAATCTGAAGAGAAACTACAAGACAAATCTTAAAAGTCCTTCACAGTTTACTGAAAGGATGATGTCTGCTGTTGTGTCTTTTGAGCACCATGGGACAGAAGGGAGGTGATCTGAGTGGTGTCCCACAGTGTGGTTGTAGGGTACAGTAGGAGTGAAGTACTGGGAATTACTGGGTGGCTTGAATCCCATATTTTTACCCCTCTGTAGCATCCAGCATGACTCTGTGGCTGAGCACTGCCAGGTACTGCAGGATCTAGAACTACTCTTAACAACAAGGCTACTGACTCAGTCACTGCACAGTTATGATCAGGAAACTTTTTACCCTCTGGCAACTTTTTCAGTATTAATACAGAAACAAATCACTGATTATGAAAACAGATGTGTTAGAGCAGCAGCATTGCCTCCAGCACCAGGTGGGGATAGAAACAAGCCTAGAGACTGGTTTGCAAAGCAAGGAGCTGCTGGGATGATCTGAGCCTTTCGATAGGCAGTTCATCTCCTGGGGATGACACTCCTGTCCTTCTTCGGCGTGGCTTGAATCCCTCTGTCACATGACTAATGGCAGCGGTCCATGAACAGCAATCAAAATAGTGCCTAACCTCTTTCAGCTGGATAATGAACCCAGAAGGACTCCTCTAAATAGAGGAGCGATTGTGTTGACCAACTGTTCAGCATTCCTCCCCACTCAGCGGGATAGCCCACACTTCAGCTGCAAAAGTGACCTAAGACCACTCACCAGGGAGCTAAACTTTGACACACCGTCAACAGTGCTTATGTGGATCCCAGAAACATTCCCAGTGGGACATCATTGTACTGAGTGCTATTCTACTTTTCTACAGTTTTAAGGAGGATTTCAAAGAAATACTGCAATTGGATGTGTGGCTGCAGAGCTGGCACAACCTAGGAATGCCTCATGATGGAATTCAATTTCTTCCGTGATGGAAGGGTTATCGCAGCCCAGAAAACCACCCTCACTGCTGACTGGGAGTACCCACCCTGCAGATACCATGCACTTGCTGTCTTGCTCTGATAGATGCTCTTTGAACTGTTGTGCCCTGTTCCTGTTTTCTTTACAGGCTTTACTCTTTGCTTTGCTGTGATGTGGAGAGATGGTGGACAGCTGGGTAAAACTCAAACATTGTTTTGTTTCCCCAGATCAGCTGGCAAAAGGGCCATGTTCACATCTGTCCTCTCTTAACTCCACGGCTGGAGACCTTCAGAGTGACTCCAACGGCACAGCTTCCCAGTCAGCAAGGGTGTTACGGAGGCAGTCCAAGCCTGTGGTATCCTTTATTTAACATGTAATCCTGGGTTTGATGCCTTAGGGGTAGAGGAGTGTGATTGGTACCTCTGGGTTAACACCAGAGATTGTTCTCCCCTGATCTCCATCATGGGTTTGCTGCCTCAGCTGGAGAGAGTCCCGCAGCTTCTCCAAACTGCAGTGTTCCTCTGTGTGACATGAGGAGAGCAATTCATATCTGCCACTCATGTTTTTACCCCTTGTTTTTACCCCATGTTTTTCCCATTGCACTGGGAAACTAAATTAATGCTTGGGAGGGACCTTGTGGTCCTCTGTAGGGAGTGTTTACACAACAGCAAGATATTATTGCTTGTTATACAGAGCAATACTGAAGAAACAGCTGTCACAACAGAGAAGAACAATGGCTTGTCCTAGTGGTTTCTATTTTTTTTGACTATTTACTGATGTTTTTCCACATTTCTTTCTTTAGGAGATGACCGAGAATGGCAGTCATCAGCTGGTGGTAAAGGCCAGGTTCAATTTTAAGCAGACCAATGAGGATGAACTCTCTGTTAACAAAGGAGACATTATTTATGTCACCCGAGTTGAAGAAGGGGGCTGGTGGGAAGGGACCTTGAATGGAAAAACAGGCTGGTTCCCAAGCAACTACGTCAGAGAAATCAAATCCACTGGTAAGCAAATTGCTTTCAAGGGCTGATTGAATGACAGCAGCATAATGCAGTGAGGACCCTCGTGCCTTTGGGAAATTGCTGCTATTTATTAAGGACCATTTGTGTACTTCAGGCAGCCGGGCTAATGGAACGATGAACGGAAGGGTAAAGCGTAGTCTTTCGGATGAGTTGCTTGAGAGCTGCTTCAACCTCTTCCCAACACATTGTGCCTTTCTGTTGCTCCTCACAAGTCCCAGCAGCGTGAAAGCAGGGATATTGTCAGAGGATGAGAACAGAGATGGATGTGGGTCCCCTTTGTCCTGGGGAGTCATTGGGTCATTCCAGCATCTGAGCACAGAACTAGCGTCTTGTTAGAGACCTTGGTCAGGCAATGTATTTGTGTTTGATCCTGGCTTTTCAGGCATCAGTGAAGTGGATGCTCACCATCATAGTGTGGAATCCAACAAAAACTGTATGGCCATAGGGTGTGGTCCCTGTTTTGGTCCACAGTGATGGCTGATTTCACAGAGTACCTTTTCCCCCAGATGCTTCTGCTGCAATATTGAGAAAGGAGGAGGGAGGGATTGTTCTGTCTGATGACATCTGCCTTTATTGAGCTTTGTCTTGAGTGTCCTTACCATTTTCTGCGATGTGGTTGTACCCAGATACAGGGTGGTGATGATGTGAAGCCCCTGGCCAGCTGCCCTGTGGTATTACACATCCATTCAAGCAGCTCACCCCTTCCCAGGCCTTTGCGTGAGATTAAACTGTTTTTTTGCAAAATACAACTTAACTCCTTAATGTGCCTTGAGGACTTACCATTAACAGAGACCAAGTGTGTGCCTGGTGCTGGTTCTGTAGCTCAGGATCTGCTCTGGCCTCAAACACTGAGAAGCCAGCAGGAGTCTGCAAAATAGCTGCAAAATGTGCAGCCCCTGTTGGACATCCTTTCTCCCACACCTGCAAAAATAAAGCAAAGGAGGGAAGAAAAAACCTCATGATTTAGTGCTCAGAATTAGGTCAGTTTTTATTTAATTCCAAATGAAAAAAAATCATTGTTGGGATATCTCATCTCCCACTGTTTTCCTCTGGGAAATGATGTCTGAGCTGGAACAGGACATTGCAGCAGGGATTGAAGGCTTGTCTGGCACAACTCAGGAATCACTAAATAACTCACTGAGGAGTGAAGAGAGATGTTTTAAATAAAGGAGGGCAAACTTGAGTCCTATAGGGAAAATCAGATTGGGAGCTGCATGAACTGACAGTACCTCACTGAAGTGAAGGGCCAGTCTCCCATAGATCCTGATGTAAGAGCCCATCAAATTTTTCTTTCTGCAGAGCTTTTCCCTCCAGATCCTCTCTCAGCACCATTTCACATGGCAGGAGGGTTCATTGCCCTGGTGTCTGCATGCTCAGGAGATGTGACCGTATGGCAAGTGAGGAATGAGGGACCATCAGTAAACCCTCCCTGTCCCAGGAGCACTGCTGGGGCTGCAGCTGGCAGAGAGCTGCTTTTCCAACCTCCACAATGTAAAATTTGTCACTCTGAATGGAGTTACTTGTTTTTCAGCAGTGTCCATACCTCTGCTGTGTCCCAGGTGTGCCCTTTGGGTCCAAATATTCTGTGATTCTATGAAATAACTGTGGAGCTAAGCTCCTCTGAGTCTTTATATGAGGCACAGAGCTCCTGGCTGGAAGTGACAAGAAGCACTACAAGGGCAATAATTAGACAGTATATCAAGCTGCAGCTTCCAGGGACTAAATTTATCAATTTCGAGCTTCTCCCCGGCTATCACTGTGAAAGTAATTGCTAATTGCCTTGTGTGAGCAATGGCAGGGAGACAGGAGAGCCTGGCTGGTCCGCATGGCAGGGAGCTGTTTCAGTACGTGCAGTGTGGCCAGGGCTGGAGCAGCCTTGCGCTGCCTGCCTGTCCCAGTCCAGAGGGCTGATGGTGTTGCTGAGAAGGATGCTGCTGGCAGGGAAGGGGCTTCTCTAGGAAAGGAAAAATGGAGTGGGGACTTGTCCATGTGTGTGTGTATGCACATGTGTACAGTGCTGGAGGCATCCACAGGGATTTAGTGAATGCAGAATGAGAATTGATTTCCAGGTTTTTGGGAGCTTTTCATTTAAATCTACCTTCATTCAGAGAAGGATTTTGCATCACAAGTGACTGTGGGGATCAGAGTTCAGCATATTGATTGGGGTTGGTTTCGAGTGCCTTGTGAATCACCTGGAAAAAAACACAGTATCTGTCATTTCTGACAGACATCCAGTTTTAAAACCAAATTTAATGGGCCAGCTGAAGCCACACTGTAGTTACAAACAGTGCTGGATATTGGGCTGCTGCAGGGATTTTGGAGCAAACCTGGACGTTGGTTGGCAGAAGCTGCACAAAGCTTCCAGTGTGACTAGCTTGGCCGCTGTCAGTGTCATGCGTGCCACTGGTTTGATCCTAGTTTTTTGTGAAATGGGGAAACAAACCCTGTAATTGAAGTTTTGTGATCACAGGGGTGAAGTTACATTTGCTGGACATGATGTAGCAGTGTCTTTTCCTGATGGAATAATGACAGCTGTGCACTGTAATTTATTAATTTTTTTTTTTTTTGTACAGATAAACCACTCTCTCCCAAAGCATTAAAAGGGCTAGAAAACACTCAGCTGACAAAGAATTATTACCCTGTGGTAAGTTTTAAAGTGCTGATCATACGTTTTAATAAGTACCATGTTATTAATCTTCCGAACTGGCTCCTTCCCTTAAAAATCACTGAAGCAATTTGTAACAACTGGGGATGTGATGCTGTGTTTAAATGCAGCTGTTTCCATTCCTTTGATTCAAGGCCATTGAGACCACAAATAAACCACAAATGGAAGTGGCTGCAAGATGTCAAAAGCAGAGACTTGAAGTAGACAACTGAGATAATTAAGGAGAGGTGGCAGCTTTCAGATCAATGCGGGGGGATAAGGCACAGTATTTCCTGTTGATAAAGATGCGCAGATAATGTCATGGTGTAAGCAAGCCAAATCAGGGCTCTGGTCCCTTTCTTGGATTTGGCTGGAGATGTTACACCCTGAGATGCCTGTCCTGTGCCTCTGCCAGCAGCTGCAGCCCTCGGAGAATGGGCAGCTCCCACAGCTCATGGCCTGGCTTTTTAAGTGGGCTTGGCTTTGGAGCAGGTTCACAGCCTGCCAGGCCTTGAACTGCTACTGCAGAAGGTGTGGGCAAATATCTCCTCCTCTACATATTGCTGCCAAAGCAAGGAGGTCTGGCAAAGCAGGGGCAGTTACCTTCCCCCTGTGTCCAGGCTGGAGTGAACCCTGTGGTGTAAGAGAGTGAAGATGCCTCATATGAGCATCCCTGGTTCTCAGTGCTGGAGCTGAATCCTGCTCATCAGTATGTCTAACTATATTGCAAGCAAAGCAAAGCAGAAACAGTGTGTCCAGGGAGCTGGAAACCACCTCCACTCTCTCCAGAGCTTATCCACAGTGAGAAACTGGAGTGCTGCAGGCACCGAGTTTGCCTGCTGTGCGACCAGAAACAAGCCAGCTGCTGAGATGCATTAACAGGACCAAACCCAGCTCACCGCATCCGTGAAGTGGCAAATGAGGTATACTCTGGCTTGGTCTGCCACAGAAGCCACCCTTGCTTTCCAGGTGTCCCCAGGTTTGCAAAGTAAAATCTCAACATTTGACCACCAGGACTTTCCTGAGTGTTCAGGGTTCTGCATTAAGAAATGTAATTTCTGGACTTAAAATACACTTCCATGCTTTTCCACACTTGGAAGCTGATGTCATGTTCTTTTGACTAGTTTGTTAGTACAAAGATCTTCTCAGTGCTCTGTCTCCCACCCTAGGTGTTGCAAAATATTCTGGAAACAGAACGAGATTATGCGAAGGAGCTACAGTCACTTCTGGGAACTTACTTAAGACCCCTCCAGTCTTATGATAAGTAAGATATAAGGGCATCTGAGGTGGAGAGAACACTGTGGGAGCCTTGGGGTGTCCATGGACAGAGGGCACATGTTTAGACATTGTCCAGTCAGGAGAGATGGGAGAGTGGTATACTAAGGCCTCTGTATTTCAGTCACTTCTCTCTTTCCAAAATCTTCATGTGGGACAATTTCTTGTGCTCTCACCTTTGTAGGCCTCAATGAGGATGATATGAGGGTGACTCTTAGGATTACAGAAACAGGCACATGAGCTTTGGAAACATCCAGCCTCCCTCAAGGAACAAAGCAGCCCTTACATGTAGGACTCTCTTCCCATAGGGAAACCCATGCCATGAATCCCTGAAGACAAAACTGTCTCTGTGTCCGTGCACATACCTCCCTCCCCACCCCTGGCTGATGTCCCATCTGTCTGTGTCTGTTAGACAGCTAAAGATCTGAGAAGATTAGTGTGATTAAAATCCAATTAAGACAATCCTGGGCAGCAGACATCTTCTCCAGGAGATTGTGGTCTGTAGCTCACAGATCGTGAATTTTGTGTTTTGTCCAATGGTGTATCAGGGGAAGGAGAAATTCTTGTGTCTTTTTGGAAGGGCTGCTTACAATTAAAAATAGGGTTCTCCTGAGACCAACTTCTCTTTGATGGTGATTGGTGATGTGGCTCTTGTAGGCTCAGTGCTGGGGACATTGCGGCATTGCTGGGAAACATGGAAGAAGTCTCTGCTTTTCAGCAAACGCTGAACCAAGCCTTGGAAGAAGTTGCAAAGTAAGTTCGTGTCATAGCACTGAGATTGTTAAGCTTTTAAACTGCAGCTAAAAATAATAGAAAGACATGTTCATTAATGTTCCTCCTGGCTGCTGTCTTAGATTTGTTAAATATAGAAGAAAATCACAGGATTGAGGTAAGGTGAAAGGCAGTGCTTTGGCAGGAGGGATGGTAGAAGGAACTCTGATTGAGTGTTTCTGGTGTTAAGTGCTGAATGAGTGTCACTACACCTAACACAAAAGTGTGCCTAACCCAGAGATGCAGACACATGCAGGGTGGGAGATCTGGCAGGCATGAAGATGGGAATTGCCAGGGAGCAAAGAGTCAGTTATTAGAGGTGATAATTTCCTGCAGGGAGGCTGACAGATATGTTTAGCCTTAGCTAAGGGCTGAAGAGAGATGGGAAAAGACTTAGTGTTGTCAGTATTGTCAGGCTGTGGCTTCTCTTTCTTTCTCCATCTTTTCATACTCATGGTCAGCTTAGAGAGTGGGACACCCCCTGCATTGCCCATAGTTCCTTCCAGCACATCCTCATCCTCATCATCTCAGTTATAGCTCTGCTGGTGGGACAGAGCAGGCTGGGTCACAGGTTGTCACAGGCTGATAATAGGTTGTGATGCTCACTGTCTGCACCACAAAAACCCTGACCCACCTGAGGGTCCCCCTTTTCCTCCACCCCATGTGGCAGGTGTGGGTATTTTGATCAGTGCTGCAGTTATGAGGTGACCTGGGAACCTCCCTGTGCAGTGGTTAGTTCCTGGGCAGGTCTTTCAGAGTGTTGTAGCTGCAGGGTGCAGATCCAGAGGCTTAATGTGGCTGGTGTGTTGGTGTCTGTAGGCTCCCTGAGAACCAGCAGCATGTGGGAGGATGTTTCATGAACCTGATGCCCCAGTTCCGCTCCCTGTACCTGACATACTGTGCTAACCACCCTTCAGCAGTGAATGTCCTCACACAGCACAGGTGAGTGATGGAGAAGGAGATTCAGACTCCTTTAAAAAGTTAACTTTTGTTATTAATACTTGGCCTGGCATAGCTGTAGACCTGTATTTTGACCATAGGGCAAGGGGATTTCCTTGCTGCTGGGAAAACTGCTGGGCCTTTGGACTCTTCAGCAGAGCCTTTCACCTTCAGCATGAAGACAACTAACACTGCTTGTGTTCAGAGCTGATCTCATAGGTCATTTTTGCACATACAGGACTCCCACTTTGGGCCACACAGGCAGCCTCAGCTCTGGCAGTAGCACCTCCTGTGATTGCTACTTGCTAAAGGACCCAGATGCTGTTTCAGACCCACTGCTCAAGTGCTCAGACGCTGACAGAGAGGAGGGTGTTCCCCTGTGGCGCTATGGTGGGGGGCACATCATTGCAGAAGAAGGATGGTCATTGAGTCACCCAGTTACCCAGTTTATTAATTGAGCTTCTGTTCAACCAAATGGTTGATTTTCAGGGTCATGGTAGATCACACCAATATCTTTCTTCAACTTGACCTGCATGAGCAGACACTTGAATTTCGTGTGATGTCCTACTTAAGAGTGTGCCAAGCCAAGATGCTACCACTGTGTTGTCCCCGATGCAGGTTAGCTGTCCTCCCTGCAACAATGGGAAAGCCAGGACCACATCCAGAGTGTTTAAGTCTTCCCATTCTGCAATGGGAACTCACAACGTATTTGCTTACCTGCTGAAATCCAGCTTTAATTCAGTGTAACAACAGGCCTGGCTACAGGAAATGACTCACTCATGTGATTCCTCAGTCTGACCTCTTTTCCTAAATCAACCAAAGAATCAGCTTTGGCAAATGTGCTGACACACACAAGCCATGTTTTCTGGAGCAATGTACATGCAAACACCTGCATCACAGCTTCCAGCAGGGTCCCAGTGCATTGCTGCACCCTCCTCCAGCACAGCACCAGCCTATGCAGCCCCCCCATCCTCCCCCTCTCCCCATCCACCAGATACCTGGCCCTGTCCCACCTTGCTGTGCCGGGAGACCAGCTGCTGGCACCAATGTGCCCCAGGGGCCGGGCATTCCAACACCTGTGGCCGCACAGCATCTTTTCCTGCTTCCTAGGGGAGAAGAGTCTTGCTTGGCTGGAAGCTTCCAGCTCCCTGCCTGCTTCATGGGGTTGTTGGTGGTGGGGGTGCTCAGAGGGGAGTTCGTGCTGCCTTTAAAGAGGCCCAGCTTGGAGCAGAGCCCCGGCCGTCAAGAGAGCGTGGGAGGCACCAAAACACAGCCCTCAGCTCTGAAAGCCCTCCTTCTTGTTGTTGCTGTCTCTTTTTATAGTGATGAGCTGGAGAAGTTCATGGAGAGCCAGGGTGCGGCCAACCCAGGCATTCTCATCCTGACCACAAGTCTAAGCAAACCCTTCCTGAGGCTGGATAAATACGTGACACTGCTGCAGGAGCTGGAGCGGCACATGGAAGTAGGTGGAGTGTGGGGCTGCTGGGCAGGCTTTGCCCCCTGATACTGCCAGAGCTGCTCCCTGAGTTTCAAGAGACACCTCTGCCTCTTGGTATTTGAGCACCATGTGGCTGAAAGTACTTACCACATCTCCAAGGAGATGTCCCATGTCCCAGGGACATTATCCACCTTTGAGATTAAAAGTGAGAAACTGGTGGAGGGAGGAGTCTGAGGAACGTTGTGGAAAGGCATTACCTGCACTTCACCCCAGTCCCTCCTCAAAGATGGGCCATTTCCAGCACAAGTAAAAGCAGAGTCTAGGGTCGGCTGTCAGCTGCTATTTATTTGCATAGCCGAGAATAAATCTGTGTTTTTGTTATCATTTGATGAGATTCTAAGCCTGGCCACTTGCTCCTGTGCCTCGAAGGCACATCCCCACCCCTTGCCCCAGGGTTGTGCTCCTGGGTGGAGTCAGAGCTGCACAGACAGACATGGATCTGGCAGCCAGCACAGACACAGGGGTGGAGAGCAAGTCCCTGGGAACGGGGAGAGCAGCCCGGGGCACAGAGACTTCCTTGGCAAGAAGCAGGTCTGCTTCAGGACATTTCTTGCCCCAGGGACTGTAGAGACCTCTGGTACTGGAGCTCTGCTACTCGCTGCTGGTGCACTCCAGTTGCAGGAAGGCAGAACTCAAGGGTGGTGCAAGGGGGTGAAAAAACAGAAGTAGCAATCTGTTTTTAACCAAGTTTGCTTTTCCCCCTGATGACCTACAAACAAGCCGAAGAGTTAAAACCTCTATGCTTGAGCCAGGGAGATTCCTGCATAGGAGAGGGCATGAGAGCTTGCAGGGTAGGCACACTCCAGACCTACCTGTACCCTCTCACCTGGCTCAGCTGAGCTGCAGGGACTGAGCTGAGCCTGGCTGCAGCCATCAGGCCCATGCAGGGATAATGTGCTCTTTGCAGGATATGCACTGTGCTCTTTGCCTGCTCTTTGCAGGCGGTTCAGTGGTGGATTTGGGGATGCACACATCACCTATTTCTCTTAGTTTATAAGCTGAATGTGGGAGTTTTATTGCATGAATGAGTAGGGCTGAGGTTTAAGCTACAATGCTGCAGGAAGAGGATGGTTGTATGCAGTGTAGATGTACACCACAGCATTCCCTGCACTGCTGCACAGCTGCTGAGGGGGCAGGTGTGTTCAAGGCAGCCATTCACCCCACATTCCAGATGAGCAATCCCAGGCTGCAGGGACAGCTTCATTACAACTTAGACACCTTACAATTTGCTTCACCTGAGGAGTTGGTGGTGAGGAGCAGGGCCCTAGATCCAGGAGAAAATTCAGGGAGAGTACTAGCATACAGCTGTGGTCAGAGAAAAGGAGCAGCATTCTGCTTTTACCTGGCCCAAGAGCTCTCTGTTCAGACATGCCCTCCCTTAAACCCAGAGGTGAAGCCCCCATTGATGCCCATAGATTTCCACCCTTGATGGAGCAGTGGCTGGAATACCTGACACATCAATGGAAGTTTCCTTCTTGAAGGTGCACCCTGCACCCCTGCCTGTTTTCATTGGTTTTTCTTTACAAGTCAGATTTTTTCTAAATCAAATCATACCTACTCTTGTTCTGGCCACTTTACATTCATTAAATTGATATCAGCGAATTGCATAGCCATGCCATGTTGAAGTGGATAGTGGGGAAGGTACCTGGGGGACTTTGACCTCCTCCTGAAGCTTGTGCTGCCTTAATCCTCAGCCCTGGGTCTACTGCGACAGTGGGTGATGCTTAGGATGGGTCATGCTCAGGGTGGGTTGATGCTCCTGGTGGGTGCTGCTGCTGCTGCTGGTGGCTGAGGAATTTGCTCTCCCTTCACTAGGAGGCGCATGCAGATCACGAAGATGTTTTGAAAGCTGTCACATCCTTCAAGTCCCTTGTGGTAGGTGGCAATTCTTAAAATAGAGCACTCCATTTCAGGTCTGCATTTCATGAAGAATGAGTCAAGCCTGACGTTTGTCTCTTCATTAGGAAAAAAGGTCTTTTGGAATGGAAAACATGGGTTACAAAGAAACTTAATTTCACATTTCAAGCCTAGAGCTGCCCTTCTGGCTGCAGCAAGTGCATGCTGGCTCTATGGTCCCAGAGCAGAAATGGTGGTTTCTCCGAGTTTCTTCTCTCCTGTTGAAAGCCATGTGTGGACCTTGGTGGCAGCAGGGTCCCTTTCACTCCTATTGCCTCCATTCCCTAATAATTTTCCACCTGAAACTAGACTGCCCCTTGCTCACTGAAGGGAAGGTTAACATGGCTGTGACTGACCCAAGTGCTGGTGTTAATGGGAAGTTCTCCTCTGAGCCCATGGAGTAACTCTTGGTTTTGCTGAGGTTTGCTCCACGGGCACTGGGAGGCTTGGACCACATTCCAGTAATTTGTGGCTCCAGGTGCCATGCCCATCAGTGGGGAACAGAGAGAAGGGATGAGTCAGAGATAACAAACCTATTTCTGTGAACTCTGTCACCTGCATCTCTCAGGGTCCTGCTGCACTGAGATGAAATAGAGGGGGAATAGCTATCCACGTGCACAAAGGCTTTACCTGGAAAAGCTTTTTTCAGTTATTAAAAAAGCTGTAGTCTCTCTTGCTTTGTAGCCGCAGAGAACCTTTCACTATAATCACTCCAGATATGGACCAACTTCCTTCCTTTAGCATAGCAGATGTCACACATTCGTGACAGATGCAAGTGTTTAGCAGTGCAGATAAAAGATGGGGAGGAGAAAGTTCATAGAAAACAGGAAAGGGCGATGGTGTTACATTCACTTAGAAACTCAGCACCTTTTCCATTTATTCTGGAAGCTAATAGGGGAAAAACTCATTTAAATTACAAAGTGTCATTAATCTTTAGGAAATCTCGTAAGCGCTGGATGGTTTTACTTGAAATGTGTACTTGGATGATGAGTAATTTAATGTCATTATGACACAACTAAAGAGGTTCAGTGTGGATGTGAGGTTAGACAGGCAGAGGTGTCCCTTGTGATGGGCACATGGTGCTGTTATAGGGCCAGGAAGGGACCACAGAGCCAATGTGACTCACAGACGTGGCTCTGCACAGACTGTGATGAACTCCTGTGGAATTTATTTGGATTTTTATCCGGATTTTTATCCTGGGAACACTGGATTTGGACACTTGGGGAGCCATCAAAACATACAACAGTTGGAGAACCAGAGTAACCCCCCACAGTTTGGTTCAAATGTGTGTGGTTTCAAACTAGACCCAATGCAGTCTCTCTCTTTGAAGAGCTGGATAGTCAAGGAGTTGGAAAGGAGGAAAATCTCTGTCAGAAAAAGGGGTTTGGAAAAAAACAAGCAGTTAGTGAAAACAGTCCTGATTTGGCTTTGCAGCAATTTTCCCTGTTGGCAGAGGGGTCAGTTAAAGAAAGTTTTGCTTGGATTTGCAGGACTGTCTTTGTTCAGTCAACATTGTCCTCTCTTGCTGAGAGCTGATGAATGACTGGTCACTCCCTGGAGCTTCTCCAGTCCCGAGCTGCCCAGCAGTGGTGCAGTCTTTTAAATTATAGCACTTTCAGAAGATTCTTTTTTTTTGTTACTCTACAGCACCGCCCAGTCCTGCTTTTGGGTTTGCAGATTTTGGTTAGAAAATACCCACCCATCTGATTTGTGGGGACTTTGCAGTGTTACAAATACAGCTCTGTTGTTCGGACAAAATGGGCAAAATCCCTCTAAGCAGTAGCAAAATTAGAGACATTTAGCTGTGCAGCTGTCTTGGTTTGGAAATTGTGACCCTGAACTCCCAGAGAGCTGGTTTGGAAAAAAAAAACTTTGCTCAATGCAGTTTGCAATTTCTTTGACATTTGAATGTAATCATTACTTCATAAATCACTAGGGTGTGATATTTTAACGAACTCTGTGTAATGGAGCCAAAGCAGGCTTTCCTCATCCCTGACATGACCATCCCTGAGCCCACAGGGCTGTGTGAGTGTTGCTGGTGAAGCTGGGATGATTTGGGTTGGTTCCTGCCCTTCAGCTAACAAAGCTCTGCTGTGATTCCCAGTCACAGTGCCAGGAGCTGAGGAAGAGGAAACAACTTGAGCTGCAAATCCTTTCTGAATCCATCCAGCGCTGGGAAGGAGAGGACATAAAAATGATGGGAAACGTCATCTACATGTCCCAGGTTATGGTGCAGTCTGGGGGAAGTGAGGTGAGTGTGGTGTTCTTTCTGCTGGCTAAAGACCTCGTGTCTGAATACCTGCTTGCTTCTGGGATAAGTGATGTGAGGCAGCAGCTCCTCTCCTTCCAGGCCACAAACTGATGACAAATAATGCTGATAAATAATTTTACCTGGGGAAGAGCTGTGCAATGGGACTGTGCACATCTTTGGAGTGAGTCAGGCACCCTGTAGGCTTAGCTTCAGGCCTTTGGTGACACATTTTTCAAGCAAAAGAAGTATCTCAGTGTCATATAGCACATTAATTTCCCTCTTTCTCCCCTGTGACTTACTCCAAGAAATGAGAGTGACTAGAAAATGTCCTGTGTACAACACAGGGGCTGCTCTGATGCCCCGCCCCAGAGCTGACTGTGCTTCGGAACTAACTGGAGGGATTCTTGTCCTACTGGTCCTAATGTGCCACAGACCCTTTCCAGTGGTGCTAAAGCCATGTGTTCTGCATGCTCAATGTGGGAAAGTGCCTGTTAGCACTGAATTGCTTGCTGTAGCAACTTTTCCTTGGGAAGGGAAGACCTGTAAAACAAACCTGTGCAGCATCTAGTCCCAAAAGTCTTTCTTATTTGGGATGTGAGATGCAGGGGGATATAAGGCCTTCTGAGGCACTCTGCAATGATTGGAAGAGGATTAGCAGGATACAGACAAAAATCTGCAGGGAAAACTGGTACATAAATGAGATGCTGTAAAGGAAAAAAAGCCAAAATATTTGGTTTGGGGGTGATCTCACAGGCTGTGATTCCAGCTGCAACAGATTTAGTTTGCTAGAGGCAGATGCTTGTGGTGCATTGTAGATTGGACTAACCTAAACTCTTATCCCCCCAGGAGAAAGAGGAGCGGTATTTCTTGTTATTTTCCAATGTTTTGCTGATGCTGTCTGCAAGCCCACGGATGAGTGGGTTCATCTATCAGGTAGACATGCTTAGTTTGAATTTGCAAGGTGTTTGGTGTAAAAAAGGAAATCAGATAGCTCTTATCAAATTCAAATCCTCTTCCTCCTTCAAACTCTCTTTTGTGATGCAAACACCCTAGGCTGGGAACCAGGGCTTGTCCTTACTAAGTGCCAGGATAGTCAATGCTTTTGTCCTGATAATTGATTAAGCAGCATTTGGTGAGTGAATGCTGTGAAATTAGAAAAAAAAAAAGGAAAAACCTCAAAACCTGCTGTTCTTGCGAGTGGGGTGTGTGTGTAAGGTATCCTGATCCAGCTATAGGGTTTTGACCAGCTGGCTGGCTCTCAGTTTTGTGTTATCTCTGGAAAATACTTATAAAGCCCACTGCAAAGAGCACAAAAATTCCACTCCGTGAGGTATTACGTATAACTCTGCATTTCTTGTGTTTTACGGTTTCCCATACCACCCAATGGTTGGAATCAGGCTGTTAAGATCTTGGCTTTTCTCCAGCTGTCTGAAACCATCAATACTGTCACAAAAAGGATGCTCTTGTTTTGATGTGTCATTTATCATAGCAAGGGAGATGAGGAAGATTTGGGAAATATTTGGCTGGCTTTTCTGACTTGACCCACCGGTGGGAGTAAGGTGAGCAGGCAGTTCAGCATGCAAATCAGAGAGATAGGGAAGGCTTTCAGAAAAAAATGGGGGAAATTGATCCTTCTGACTTGGCTGTAAAAAGGGTTTGCACTGAATGAAGGGAAAGGACAGCAGATGAGCCAGAGATGACTCAGTTGTCATGGGAGCCTCATCTCCAGAGTTTGACCTAGTTGCACAGGGAAATCTAGATCCATGCATTAAAGGAGACTCTTCCTGCAGTCTGAAGCCTTCACAAATTAATCCTAAATGGCAATTCCCAAAGAGAAACGAATCAGCAAAAACGAGCAGAACAACACCTGCTGGGAGGCAGATGCAGACACTGACTGCTCTTCAATTCTCCCAGGGAAAGCTGCCTTTGACAGGAATGACACTGACAAAGCTGGAAGATGCTGAAGGGAATGAGCACATGTTTGAAATCACAGGTCAGTGGGGCCCTCTGCCTGGGGCTGTCCTCCCTGTCCAAATAACGATTGCCACTGGAAGTACTGGTCCTCCTTTGCCTAACATCCTGCCATGATCTCCCTCCTGCTCTTTTACCATACATTGTCTGAGTTTATGAGCACCTCTCTCCTTGTTGAGGCAATCTCCTCCCAGCACCCTGGAGCTCTGCCTCTGGCTGCCTTTGGAGACTAGCGTTTTGTATGGGACAAATCTCCCGCCCCAGTAGCACTGCTCTGCACTGGTGTGCCCTGTCTGCAACCAGTGGCCATCCCTTGTAGCTCTGAGCACCTTATTTATTGACAGATTAATGGTTCTGGTCATCAGAGAGCTTTCCTAGTGTTCCTCGCATTTCCCCCTCTTCAATTTATCTCATTACTTGTAGGTATACACAGTCATTTCATGCTCAATGCCTGGGCTGCGGTGCAGCAGTTTATGCTGATGGTATTTGCTGCCAGGATCCTGTTAGTAGTGGAAATGTTGTGTTGAATGACTTTAAATAATCCTCACACATTCATCTCACCAGTTCCCTTAGCATTTCTTGCAGCTCCCACACTGTCAGTGGTTGCCCTGAGGAGGATGGGCAGTCACATCACCATCGTAGATGAGATGCTTAGGAACATGGTTTAGTGGTGCACCTTGCAGTACTGGGTTGGTGGTTGGACTCGATGATCTTAGATGTCTTTTCCAACCTTAATGATTCCATGATTCTGTTTCTATCTTTGTCCTGGCCTTTTTGGGGCCATGGGACTGTGCAAACTGAGGAGCCATTTCCTGCTGCGCTGAGCTGATCTCACCCTGTATTTCCTCCTGAGCCTCTGCCACTTGCTAAAGGCAGTTATTTAACTCTCTGCCACAGGGAACATGATGGAACGGATCACTGTGTCCTGCAGCACCAGCCAGGACTTGCATGAATGGCTTGACCACTTGCAAAGGCTGACCAAAGGGACATGCAGCACCATCTCAAAAACACAGTCCTGGAGCCCTCATTCAGTAAGTGTCACCTCCTGGCCTCTGCTGCCTGGGCTCTCTATTTCAGCAGTACACCCTGACACTGAGGTAACATGACAGCTGTAAGACACATCCTGCAGTTTGGTTTGTAACCATGTTGTGCTAGTACCATTTTACATGTATCATGCCCTATTGTTGTTGCAACTTAGATGTCTCAATGTCTCAACACTTGTCCATCCCCCGCCACTTTTCTGCCTTGTTTGGTGGTTAACAGTCTTGGTTTGCTTCTCATCTCTTTTCTCAGACATTTAGTTCAGCTGGGCAGATCCGTGGGCCTCTGGAACCCCCAAAAATCCTCAAGCCCTGGAGCCTGAGCTGTCTCCGTCCTGCTCCTCCACTCAGACCATCAGCAGCACTGAGTTACAAAGAGGTAATCATCCCACCTGCCTGTGCAGGACCCTGATTTCACACAATCCCTAGACCTTGTGTCCAGGTTTTGTATCCCATAGCAAGGGCACAGAAATGTAGGGCTTTGGGGATGTTGAGAAAAATGACTCTCTCAGTTTGGCCCCAGTCCTGTGATGGATGTTGGTTGCTGTGCCGGGCTTTGTGCTACAAGGGACTCATGAGTACATGTGTTTGCAGGCTGGATGTTTGCTGTTGGCTGCTCTAGCCAGCACCCTCAGCTGCTGGATGTCACCAGTCCCACATCTGGGTGTCCCATCGAGCCCTGTCCTTTGGCAGTGCCATGGTGGAGCTGCCTCCTCTCCTCCTCCTGCCTCGGTCTGCGCTGTGGACTGGGGCCTCCTCCCTGCTGGAATGTGTTCCAGCTCCAGCTGTAGCAGCAGCTCAGTGTTACAGGATTGAGAAGCAATACGGCACCAGGAGGAAGAGGCAAAAAACCTGCCTATGTTTCTTGTGTCTTCCACCCTGTTTTGGTGGCTGGAGCAGGATGTGGGGCTTGACCCTTCTATGCCACCCACCCAAGTGTTACACAGCAAGATCCTGCTGAGAGGCAGCAGCCCAAGGGATGGCTTCCCTTGCAGGAACCCCAGCCTGAGAGCTGGGAGTGGTGTGGGGAAACCCAAAATACAGCCTAGCTCTGATTCTCACCCCTCGCCGCAACTGTAGTGCTCTCATTCCCTACCTCATGTTAAATTTTTGGCATTACTCACCAGTAACTCAGGTAACGTTCCCCTTACTGAGTGATCACTCTGGATCTGAGTCAGCTACCTTTCTTGGTACAGCAGCTCTGGGAGCGTCACTGACCCAGTGGGGATGCGGACAGGGAGGGGGCTGGGACCCCTTCAGCCCTCCCAACACTCAGGCATGGGGAGTCAGGCAGCTGGCAAGACTGTGGGTCTGCTGCTCCAGGTAGAAATTTTATGTAGCCTCATTACAGCTTGTTGCATTTATTTCTTAGAATTTGTAAAGTAATGTATTTCAGTTTGAGAATTAAATTGTTTAAATACTAGATGAGCAGACTGAAAATGATCCATAATCTTTGCATAATCTTTCCAAATACCTAATGGAGACTAAACCATTTCTTGCTTGCGTGGTGAATTAGAAATACAGGTAAGAGGCTTGAAGTAGAAGAGAAATTTTTCTGTGGGAAAAACCACAGATTGAGTGATATCATTAATACCACAGTCTTTTACAGTTTCTTGTCCCCTGCCACCCATAGCAGCAGGAATTAAACTCTCTGTGTCAAAAGTAGGGGAGAGGTTTTTTGCCACAGAAGACTAGCCCACAGCGAGTCTAAGCAATGGGATGCTGGATGGTATCCTGTGAGGTATCATAGAACCAAAAATGTGGCTTCCATGAGAACAAGCTGTGCTGACCATGTTGGTAGAAACCCAAAGGCCAACATGTCCAGCAGAGTTGGGGAGGCACAACCTGGTACCCAGTCAGTCCAGCCTGAGCCTGGGAAGAGACTCATGGACAAAAGCCTATGATGAGAGACGGGAAATAAGTTTGGTTGTTGGCCCAAGCAAATCCACATCTGCCTCATCCCTTCCTCTGGGGTGCTTAATAGCTAAACAGAATCCCTATTTCACTGTATTTTAGTTTTTTTAATTTAAAGTAGAGCACAAAATAAACAATGCTAACATCTCCATGCAAGTACTTTCCTGTAATGAAGATATAATGAAGGAATACAAATTTCAAAGGTTATTTTCAGGGAAGCGAGTGGGACAGCTTGATTAAAAGATTAGAGATTTTCAGACATCCAGTGTTACTTTACTTGTCTTTTTGTAGTGTAGGACGGGATGGCACAGTCTTGTGCATTTCCTTGTACCCAGCTGTGCTCAGGAAACCCCAGAACCTGCATTGTGTACCGCACCTCACTCTTGTAATTTCCATTGAAATTGGGTCATTTTTCCTGTTCTGTTTCCAGTAATCATTTGAAATGACAGAACAGGTAAGTTCTGTGGGTAAAGCGCTATGTCTGGATTCAGTTTAGCAAAGGAAAAAAGATTTACAGATCGTTTCTTCTACTATTTTTTTAACTGGCTCCTTTGCATTAGGTGAAGGCTTTATAACGTCAGGGTTCAGGACTTTGCTGGGCAGACCTGCAGGAGAGCCAAGTGGCTCCCTAGATCAAGCATCCCAGGGATGGGATCCAGGGATGGGACCCTCCATAGGGTGTGCAGGGAGCTCCATGTCCCTGCCAGTGGAGCAGGGAGGTGTTGCAGTGCTAATGCCTGAATGTGATCAGGTCTTCAACGAGGATGGCAGGTCCCCTTTGAGAAGATGGAGTCCTAGGAGATTGCCACCAGGGTGGGCAGAGCATCCTGGCATCCTGACTGGGCTGGGTTGAGGCCCTCAGGACTGGTGTTGAGCATAGACCCTGAGCGCTCCCTGGGGCTTGGATGGAGCCAGGTACATGAGGCTCCTGCAGCTGTAAGCACCAGTTTAGGCAACCAACATCCACAGACACCCACTACTAAGAGAGGAGGCATGTTCTCTGTGTGTTTAGAGTGTATTAATGCCCACTCATCCTGTGTCTCACATGTAAATTTTCAGTTTTGCATGACACGGTGCTCCTTTGCATGTTGATAGTGCTTTAAAACGAGTACGGAGGGTGTGCTGCATTAATCGCAGGACTAACATTGAAATGTGTTTTAGAATTGTGGATTTAATGGACTTGATGATAAAAATCATCAGGCTCTCACACTCATCTTCTCTTTCTTTGCATATTCATTGTAGAGGATGTCTTATATCTTAAAGGTAAGGGTAGATACATCTCTTTGGCTTGTCGTGGCACAGAATGCGTGTTCCTGTTCATGCTTCTTGTGCTTGCATGACCCTAATTTTGCCTTGCTGTACCCGTAAGTTATTGTCAGAGTCAGTAGCAACTGGCAGATATATTTTGAGATAACTCTCAGAAAGTATTTGGTATCGTGGTATTTAAACCTCCTGGCATGCCTCTTCTGCTTTACATTCTTATTGCATGTAACCTACTAAGACACTAATTCTCTCCAAATCAGCAAGACTTTTAAATGAGTGAAGGAGATAAAAACTCGTGTTTCTTACTCGTGGAGTCATAACCAACACTAACTTTGTGTGTGTTTGTTCTCTGTGTATACGTGTGTGGGATTTATACTCTCAAATTGTGGGCATTCAGGAGCAGAGCTATTTGCCAACTCTTTTATATTAGAAATCAAGTCAATGGAATAAATCACATTTTAGGGTTTTCTAGCAGAGACCACAGAGTGGTAAGCAAACTAAAAGTGCTATGAATGTATTTGGATTCTTTGCCTAAAGGATTTTAGAGAAGAGTTGAATTTACTAGAGGAGCCTATCCTGGCCCAAACCTGCAGGTGCAATTCCCACCACTGTTCCAGGGAGCAGTGGGTCACAACTGGTACATGAGAAGGGCAAAAAACGTAATTTTCCCCATCTTTGTCATTGTCTGCTTTGTAGTTCTCTTAATGTGTTGTGTGTAGCATGGGTAGCTGCACCCAGCTGTGCTGCTCCCCTGTCCCAGCTGCCTTTGGTTCTGGTTAAACACAAGATTCTATTTCTCTGTAGGATTCCAGCAAAAGTCCAAAAACAATGAAGAAGTTTCTTCCAAAAAGGAAAACTGAGAGAAAGCCATCCGATGAAGAGTTTGTTATTCGGAAAAGTAAGTGCTGCCCAGAGAACCTTTGGCTGCCTCATTGCTGGAAGAGTGCAAGGCCAGGTTGGATGGGGCTTGGAGCCACCTGGTCTAGTGGAAGGTGTCCCTGCCCATGGCAGGGGCTGTGACTGGATGGTCTTTAAGGTCCTTTCCAACCCCAGCCGTTCTGTGATTCTACTTTTCTTTAATTTCTGGCGATTTTTGTGATCTCAGTGATCTCCACAGGACTTTGAGAACACCCTTTCTTGCAGTGCAGGATGTGGCAGGATGCTCTCACTCTAAGCCTACGTGCTCCTGAGCACGGGAGGCTTCTGGAAGTGCACTGCTCCTCAGCCTCTGACAGATCCCTTCTCCCCTCCCAGTTATGAGTGCCAGATATGCCACCATCCTCCCTGTGATTTCTAGCACAAGATCATGGGTTGTGGGTGGTCTTATTCTGGGTATGAAGCCAAGGAACTACTTCCAAGTAGTTAAAAACTGCACTAAGCTGAACATCAAGAGTCTCCAAAATATGTCTGACAGCTGTGACAGCCCTTACCTGGCCAAGCCAGCAGGTCCTAGAACCGTTTCCATGGAATTAGGAAACAAATTATCCCCATCCTGACAGGGGTGTTCATCTGCAAAGAGGGATGTCCTGACAGCTCCCTCAAGCCCACTTGTTACACTCCCTGGGAGCTTTACACGAAAGGCCATGCTCACCCAGCCATGGTCAAGCTGCCATGCACAGCTCCACGATTAGCTCTCTCCCTTGTGAAGGTGGCACTGAGCAAAGGCTGGAAATTAACACTTCGTGTTTCCAAGTCCTGCTCTGGTGCTGCTGTACTAGGCCTCCCACACTACGACTGCTTTGCCTGCCCATCTCTCGATGCTGGCTACACCCAAAGAAAGGCATCACCCCCTGGGTTTTGCCAAGGTGAGCAACTAGAGATGAGTTTTCACACCTTTTGGTCATGGCGCCTGATGCCACAAAGGCCAGAAAATGCAAAGGATCTCAAAAGGGATTGAACAAAGTCCCAGAAATGGTCAGCCAAAGAAGCAACACAATCTCTTAAGGGGCTTGGGAGCAAAGGCTGGGAGACACAAGGCCAGAGTACCTTGCTTTTTATGCTTGCTGTTGTTTGCAATGTTTTACAGGTACTGCTGCGCTGGAGGAGGATGCCCAGATCCTGAAGGTGATCGAGGCATACTGTACTGGGGCAGGCTTCCAGCAAGCTCTGAGCTCAGGTGGGCACACAACCACATTATTTAGCTCCTACTCTGCCCACAACACTGATAACCCCTCTGGGAAAAAACAGATGTTACATCATACAGCAACGAGACTCATGCTAGGAAACTGTATAGTGTTCAATCTTCGAGATAAGGGAGCTTCATCTGCCTAGTGGTTTAGTTGCCATTGTTTTTCTTCTAAACACAGAGAATGAAGCAGGTAGGAGGGCAGATGAGACACTGCTATTTCACCAGTGATTACCTGATGGTAATCTCAGGCTGCTTATAGTTTTCAAAAGGAAGCATGAATATTATCTCTCAATCGGCTGTGTGTTTAAGAACAACCTGCTTCATAAGAACCTGTCTAACATCTTCAACTCTGGAAATATAACTATGTATCATTGCTGGTGAGATGTCAAATTAAATCACTGAATGTCAAATAATGGTACATAGAAAAAAGGGAGGCCATAGTTCTTCAGGGAGATCTTGACCCTAGTAAAATGGTTTCATTTATAAGTTATATAAGTTATGATGTAACTTCAGATGCAATGAGTAGTCTTGAAAATTTTCCACTTGCTGCTGTAGCTCTGGGTTAGTGGGATGTAGCTGACATCTCCAGCCTGCCCTGGCTGATGGTGGAGCAGGAAGAACGAGAGTTTCTGTCTCTGATGTAGCATGGACACCAGGAAAGATTACCCCTTTTTCTCCCTGATGAATAATCCTTGTACACAGGCTCCCGTAAAGACTCCATCCCCCAAGTCCTTCTCCCTGAGGAAGAGAAAATCATTATAGAGGAAACACGAAGCAATGGCCAGACGGTCACGGAGGAAAAGTAAGTGCGACTGGTCTCTACTTGCAGACAGATACCTGTGTCACTTTTTGGAAGGGCATTAAAAACCAATGCCCTCTCCTTCTGTGTCCCCACAGAGGAGCAGGGCTGGTGTCGCTGACTGCTGCCTTAGTTCTGGCAAAGAACCACCAGATGATCTCAACTGCTATTTTGTCCCTTTTAAGAACAGAACCACTTTCCCAGCTGCCCTGATGTGGCTGTATCCCTCTGGGAGACTGGATTCCCCGTTTATGACTTATCCAGATGTAGGATAATGGGGTCAGCGAGGACAGAACCAAACAAGTGTCTCTTACATTTTTAACTACTGATGTACTGGGCTGCTGCTGCCCCTTGGGAGCCTGCCTTGCACCTGCCTGTAAGTGCTCCCAGCCTGTTCTGTAACTTCTGCTTTTGGGTGACTGTGTTGAGCCTTTCCCTTTCCAAACAAGTCAGTGCATTCCTTTCATGTTTGATTTTTTCTAGCACAACCTCAAGGAATCAGGGCTGCTTTACAAAAGATGATCAGGCCTTTACACCTTTAAAGTCATTGTTATTTATTGCCATAGCATGAACAAGGAAGCCAAAGCCACAGACATTTGCTGATAGCTCAAAGCAGAACAAGGTATTGAAGTTTGAGAAAAGAGCCCTGAGTTTTGGACCAGTGGCCTATAAATGCTCTTGGGCTGTGTTTCCAGAGTGCCCTCCCAGGCTGCAGCCTGATGCTTGGGAAGCAGAATCTGGATGCAACTTCACTGTCAGCACCTCTCATGTTGTCACTGTTTTCCATTTTCCTGCACACCAACACTTTTGATTTCCTTTTTTTTTTTCTTTTTTTCAGAAGCCTTGTTGACACAGTTTATGCACTGAAAGATGAAGTCAAAGAGCTGAAGCAGGTAATTTGGGTGGGATTGTTTGTGCTGGGAGTTGAGTGAAAGCCAGCCAGGCTGTACTGGGTCATATTCAGCTGCTCGGTGCCAGGAAAAGTTTTGCTGTTCCTGGTCCAATCCTGCAAATTCCTGAATGAGCATTAGTTTTCTTCTGGTTTACCTCCCTGAATCACTGAATCATAGAACCTTTAAGGTTGGAAAAGACCTCTGAGATCATGAAGTCCAACCGTCGACCCAGCACCACCACCATGTTCACCACTGTAGCATGTCATGAAGTGCCGTACCCCCATATTCTGGGAAGAAGCTGTTCCTAATATCCAATATAAACCTTCCCTGGCGCAGCTGGAGACCACTTCCTCTCATCCTCCTTACTTGAGTACCAGAGACAGCAAGAGGGAAGGAGTAGTTGGTCTTTGTGGTAACATGAAACTATTTCCCTATTCCAAAAGCTCTTTCAACTTGACTGTTCGTTTTATAGGGGTCTGGTGGACACCAGTTCTTGTAGACTCAGAGGAAATATGTCCTCTTCCCTCCAGTCCCAAGTCTGGAGGTGGGAGAAACCATCACAGGAGAACAGGGTTCTTCAACCCCAGCTAAAATTAGGTTTCCAGGAGGATGTTTCTGCCTGCTCAGAGTCAGGGAACTTCTGTGCAGGTCTGTAAGGTAGTAAGAGTCAGTTTGTGTTACTTGTGGTCCGATCCACTTAAGTTCTTCATCATTACAAACTCCTATCAAATGTCCTTGTTATTTCATCACCTCTGAGGCATCAAGCAGCAGATGCATGAAAGTACCTCACTGCATAAAGTGCATAGGCATTAACTGCATCTTTATTCCTTTGTTTCTCACCTTGCAGGAAAACAAAAGGATGAAACAGTGTTTGGAGGAAGAGCTTAAATCCAGGAAGGACTTGGAGAAGCTGGTGAGAAGGCTGTTGAAGCAGACAGACGAGTGTAGCAGGGAGGACACGGGACGCAAGTCATCCCTGATCGCCTGAATTTGTGGAGAAGCTGCTGGCAGTGGTGTGTGACCTCAGGTGTTTTTCTGGGAAGTGGAACTGGATCCTTTGCCTCTTCTTGCTCCATATTTTGTTGGTTTGGGGTATTTTGTTACCAAAAAAACCCAAAAAAAGTCATAGAGAAAAAAAGTTTTCTTCCTTCCAGTAAGGAAATAAAGCAGAAACAATCAATCACAACTGAACCAGTAAGCAAGCGGTCCATGATTCACAGTTCATCTGCAGCAACTAATACCTCATCATACCGGCTACTGGGAGCAAATACAAGCTCTGCTAGTGATTGCTGTTCACAAAGGCTTGGGCAGCAGTTTCCTAAAAGAAGCTTAAGCACTTTTTAATGCTTTCATTCTTTCCAAAAGAACCGGTACCTATTTATTGAATGAAAACATTATTGAGGTGGCATTGAGCAGAAACCAAAAAAGCACCATGCTCCTCTTTTTAGATAATCACAACTGGGGAAGCTTTTCCCATCCATCTTCTTTTTCCCCTTTAGTTGACTGTAGCGAACTAGAGCCCAGCAATACTGTGGTTCCTGTGTGGCCTTGATACTGATTAAAATGTGCAATTAACATGAAGACATTTGAACTCCTTGGGGAAGCCAGGTCTGGAGCACCTGTCAGAGCACATAGGAAGGTATTTTGCACAGTGCTGCCTCCTTACAGCTCGTGATTAGCACAACAGGTAACTGCTGTTCTGCCCCCCATCCCTTTTCTTATGCATGATGTAGAATTCCTACCCTCTGCTTTGTTTTTATGTCGAGTGTCCAGGTATTCTAGGAGATTATAATTTCGCTGTGCTTCCTCTTGCAGGACATGCTTTTCTCTGTATGAAATGTAAACAGTGCTTGACAACAAAAACAACCCCAAATGTACTGGTCCCCTGCTCCCTTCTGCCCATGTTAGGCTCTCTGTCGCTCCTTCCCAAAGGCTGGGAATGTAGCCAGCAGCCACTTCTTCCCACAACGCCCCAAAGGGGCTTTCTGATAGGGAAAAGGAACTTTCTCTTGGGATAGGGAAGTTATTTATGCTTCGACAAGAGCTGGAACGCTCCTGGGGCAAGGATGTGCAACACCCTTGCAGATCCCTGCACAGCTCCTCAAACACAACACATAGGCAACATGCATATGTATCAGCTCATCTTATTTGGTGTTATACCCTAGTTTAGAACTGATGTTTTCCTTCCTTCCTTAACAGCACTATAGAAATAACCTTCTGTTAAAGTTAATGATAAGTCTTATTTATCTCACTGGGCAGCATAGTCCCAGGGTGTGCACAGGCACCACAGCTCATTACAGTCACACCATTACATTGGTTGTGAAGGACATAACAGAGGCAATAATTACAACTCCCTCCTTGCCTTTAAAATTTAGCCAGGATATTGCAAATGCTGTTTAGGGAGATGTAGACTCCAAAACATCTCAAGGAGTGTAATAAACCCTCTTTAAGCTGTTTCTAGGGCAAAACAGAGGTCTGGCTACATTTGCCATCCCCAGAGCATCCCAGCTGGATGGCAGCTCCCTACATCCCTACCTGGGCACACAGTTGAGGAGTTTGGTCAGCAGTAGAGCCCTGTTGTGCTTGTGAATCGTTTTCCAGGAACAGGACCTTTAATGCACATACTGCTGCTCTGGGAGGCCATGCCCAGACCCCTTGGCACTGCCCGGCCCTGCTGCCTGCCCAAAGCTGAGCTGGGGACTAGGATGACATGCAGAACAAACCAAGGGCCACTGATACTCCAGGGAAGGGTAAAAATGTGCCCTCGCTGCCCTGAGACTCAGCTGAAGCCCGCGCTGTGTACGTATGCATGTTTGTGAGATGTAATGTGGTGGAGGGCACACTGGGACTTTTTGGATCAAGCGTTTGTCAAGAGCTAGAAGCCAAAAAAAGACAAGAAAATAAAATAAAAAGGAAAAGAAGCCATGCCAGATGGACAGCAATGTTTCCATATTTACTTTGTTTACAGTGCTTTGTAAATAGGTTCCAGTGAGTCTGTTTTTAGATGGATGTTGTGTCAGCTGCCTTCTAGTGTATCTTTGTCATGTAGGTTTATTTACTGTAACTACTTATGCAAGTTCAACTTTTCTAACATGTTTTTATTTTGAACAGTTTTTTAATTGACATTTTCAGCAAATAAAGAAGGATAAAAGTTGCTTCTTAGCCCTTAGTGCTGCTTCCTGTGTTTCCACTGTGAATGCAAAGCCAGTGCTTGCTCTGGGCACCACAGATTTGCTCAAAATGCCATGGCAGCATCATCCCTCTCTGATTTACTGGCGGGAATATTGGTGTGAAAGGTGGCGCTGGCACCTGGGCTGTTGCTCCCACCATCACCCAGACCTGCAGCAGGCCAAGGGCACCTGGTCCCAGGGCAGGAGATGCATTTCCATCCCTCAAGCCCCTCACACACTCTGTTCACAAGGATGCTTTACGGAGAACAGGCTTCTCTGCTGCACCAGGCAGTTGCTGTAGATAAGTGACTTCCTGCCAGCTTGAGATTTTATTTTTTTTAGTTAGTGTGTGTTTGTTCCTGGCAATTAGGTGCGGTGACAGGATTTCCTTTGGTCTACCAGCACTTGGACAAAACCTCTCCTGCAGGCTGGGGTTTTTTTAACTCTGCTAGAGACATGCCACAGTCTCAGCCCACAGCAGAAGTGGAGGATTGAGGGCAGGAGTGCTGGACCCTGCTCTTCCTCACCAAACACAGCACTCAGAGTGGGAAAAAGAGCAAGGGAAAAAAGAAACGCGGGCCTTGGGTGCATCATGGAAAAACACTGACATCCAAAACTGCCAGAGGGCAGGGTTAGATGGGATATTAGAAAGAAATTCTCCCCTGTGAGGGTGGTGAGGCCCTGGCACAGGTTGCCCAGAGAATATATATATATACATTATATATATACATATTTATTTTTATTTTTTTTCAGTGAGCTCAGTGTGTCTTGAGCCATGCAAACACCTCTCCCAGCAGACGACCATGGTGCTGCTTGTTCCTGCTACTGCTCATCCATGACCGCCTTTGCCAGTCCTGCTGATGTGCCCCGCAAACTCATCACCCTCTCAACCCCTTCTTAACTCAGAAAGAACAAAAATCAGTTTGGAAATCATAAAATTCACAGCCTGAGGACTGGCATAGAGGCCTTACGTCAAGGGAAAAATCAATATATTGATGGCCTTTAAACTTTCCATGGGGAGAGGAAACCATGCCAGCTATGGCAACAGTCAGGGCTGGAAGAGAAGGCCACAGCTCGATGGCAGCAATTTCATCTCATGCCCTCCCACACGCTACTTCACATCTGAATCCCATAGGCTATTTTTGGCAAGTCAAGAAACAGAGGCAAGAAACAAAAGCCCTGAGAAAGGCAGCAATGTGGGCAGGGGCTGGGGTTGGTCAGGCAGCCCACAGGCAGGTGAGGTGACAGTTGGCATCTACTGCCCTTGCTGTAGAATTTATGGATTTTTTTATGACTATTTTTCTCCTCCCCTCTTTAATTGTTTTCCCCAGCCATGCAATTTGCAGGTCCTGGATCTCTGCTCAGTGGTTTGGGCTGGGAATCACAGCCCAGCCCAAGGTCTCCAGCAGGTGCTCTTGACCACTGAGGCTGGGGGCTGCGGAGGCTTCAAAGTGTGCACTAATTACAGTCTCTCCTTGCCTGTGATGAGCAGTTTTTCCACTCCTGGAGGTTTCTGGCCCCACACACACAGCTCTCTCCTCCTCATCCACTTGCTCCCAGCTTCTCCCCTTCTCTCAGACTATGCCAGTTTACACCACCTTTGGTTTCTCCTGTAGCTTCCACCCATACTCCCACCATGACCAAGCACCTTCACCTCCCCTGTGGAGGTTTGTGGCTCTTCAGGCAGGCCAGCACTGCCTGCAGGAGCCCAGCCCACAGAGCTGGCTATGTTTCAGCAGCAGCAGAGATGTGGTTGGACCCACACTACCGCAGGGGACCGTGAGAGGCAGCAGCTGCCCAGCCCCAGCTGGATACAGCATGTGCAGCATCCATCCCTCTGCTCCAAAGCAGTGACATCCCTACAGGCTCCATAACCTTAGGACAGGCAGGAATAATCCTCTTTCAGTCAGGGGTTTTAAATCCCCTTAAACTAGTCCCCACCCCTCTGCTCCACAGCTGTGCTGGGGGCTTCAGTCCAGGCTTCACTGCCCTCCTAGGACAGGCGCTCTCTACTTCCTTCTCCTGCTAAAATGTCCCTAGTGCTGCCTGGCCCTGGCACCCCAACATGCCCCAAGGAGCATAGTAGATTGGCTGCTCCTGAAGGCTTCTGGGACTGGCTGTCCCCAGTGTGAGCCCCAGTGCCACCCCACTGCCCTCTTGGTCCCAGACCCCAAGCAGAACCCTGTGAATTCTCAGCCCGGGGCTGGGAAGGGTGAGCAGTGTTCAAAACATACAGAGCCACCTATGTCTTAACTCATAAATTGTATTAATTGTGGGGTGATCAGTGGAAGAAATCCCGCACTGTGGAAGGGGAATCATGAACACTGAATTATGCTGCAAAACACAGCTACAGCCATGCACAGTCCTCTGGCACACAGTCTCTCTGGCTACAAATATAAGATGGGTTTAGTTAAATAAATAGTCTTTATGCAAAATGTCAGACAAGAGTGGTCCATCCCCTAAAAAAGGCAGTTTTGGAGAACAACCAAAAAATATTTATTAAATTTTAGTGGAACCAGACAGTCTCTGAGCTCTGTTGACTTTGGAGTGGGCTGTGCTGGGCACTCAGCTCTGCAATGAGCTCTGCCACCAGTGGTGGCATTCTGGCACTGTGTTAGGACTCGACCTGCAGCCTCCAGCCCAGCAAAGCCTGAAGACTGCCCAAATCTGGAAGCTCTTCCATTTGCAAACCTGTTGGCTTTCAGGATTATTTCCAAACTTTGGCACCTTAAATGCGACCTGTATAACCAAAAACCCCAGACTTGTAACTCGTGTCATCTTCAATTGCTTTTTCAAAATGCTGCATCAATGTCCTTGTGTCCTACTCACCTTCCCTGAAGGCCAAGCTGGAGAATAGGGTTGGGAAGACCCTAGTGTGCAGTGTCACCCACATACCCCTGCCAAAGACAGGTCTTGCCCATCTGCACAGTCCTGTTCTCCTGGACCTCCAGGAAAAGTGCCACTGTGGACATGTCCTCACTGAGGACAGCCAGAAGATGCTCTGCACATGTGCCTTGGAGGGAAGAAGCAGGTGGTCCCACCACCCTCATGCTTTCCTGGTCTTCCTCCTTGGGTAGGAGGGGTCTCAGGAGAAGATGCAGGTCCAGTTTTGATGGCGGTGCCCAGTGTCCCTTCTACAGGGGAGTGAAACAGTCCATGGGCAAAGGTTCCTCTGCCTGCAGAAGCAGGAGGACAGTCTGGTGAGCAGATTCAGGTCACTAAGAGCAGACCACCACTGGTGCCCTACTCTCTCTGCCTTGAAATCTGCAGTCCTCCCTTGGCCACCAATCACGCCTCTGGTGCAGAGCAATTGTCACCAAGTATGAACCCAGCCAAGGCAGTGTCAACTTGAGGAGGCTGGCTGAGTGTCACAGACAGGCATGGATGGAAAAAATGAGGTTCTCCAGATACAGCAGACAAGTTGGGGCGGCAACATTGCCTCACAAGCAGCTACCACGTAAAGACAGTGCTGGGCTTACTGATTCCTTTAGAGGAGATGTTCCTAAGCCTCTTTGTGTTTTTCCATTGATGTTTGTAAGCAGATTGGTGCTGGAGATACGTAGGAACCCAGCTTGGCTGAAGTGCACTGAGCCATCCTACGTTTCTAGGGAAGAAACGTTGATGGTAGAATTTGGTAAACAAAGCTCTTGTGACATAACAGGGACATCGACCCTGCCAGGAATGTGGGGTGTGGTGGACCCAGACGCACAACACCAGCATGTACCAAATCACTGGCTATGAAAGAAAAATTATGAGAGCAAACAATAACAGCTTCAATTTTTGTTTCTTTTGTGTTCTCAGGGTCCCTTGGTCCTCATTAATAAATAACAAAATATACAAATTAAGAAACAAGAAAAAAAGAGCAGCAGAGGAACATAAATAAGGGAAACAGGGAAAGGCACTTTGCTCAAGAAAGTTGAGCTGGATTCCCAGCTCAGGACAGCCCTTTTCTCACTACAGCTTGAAGATGCCAAAGTAGGTGTTGCCATGGCTGTACTTCACTTTTGTGGAGTCTGTTACATTGACAAAAACCATGTCATCTTCCCGGAGGTTGAAGACACCTCCCACCCGGATGGACTGGAGTTCACAGAGGGACTTCAAGGTGCTCTGTGTCTTTTGTCCCTTGAGCAAGAGCCGATCCTCTTCCTTGGGGATATGCAAATAAATATAGAGGGTGAAGGGTGCCAAAGACACTTCCCTGGTGCAGAAGCTTACTTGGGAGTAGATGTAGTAGAGTCCTGCTTCCTCAACCTTCAGTTTCCCCTCCTTGTTGGATATTAAGCTGTTTGTGGGGCCATACATCGTCTCTGTCCACTCCAGCACTGTAGGGAGAGAGCATGGCAGGTGAGCTTGGAGAAGGAGACTTCTAGTTTGGCAGGCTGATTTGGGGGAACACCCACAGACATCTAGCCTCAAAGTCTCTGTTTGTCTGCAGGGTGCAGCTAGTGGAGTACCCAGCCCAGGACACTGTCCCCATCCCAGGGGAGCCAGGACCCCTTCCCCAAGGCCAGAGTAGGTTTGACCTATCTTGCTGATCACTGGCTTTTTCACCCTTGAATCGATATGTGAGTGGAGGAACACTGAACTTCCTTCATCCAGTCGGGTGGAAATGCTTAGGAAGGAGGATTGCCTGTGTTTACCATAACAGACGAAACACTCTGTAACTTCTATTTGCTGCCTCCATGGATTTCAGTGGGACACCCTCGAAGCTTTCAGAGCACTACTAAAATATACTGAAACTCTGCTCTTCAGAGCCTTCCATCCCAGTTTTTCCCAACTGGGGCCTGCCTTTCCTCCAGCGTCCTTCCTCCACTTGGCCTCTGGAGATGGCAAGACTTTACCAAGGAAGTACAGAAGTTAACATTGCACAATTGCTATCCCTGCCTGGCTGCAGAACTGCAAGGGCTTTGCACAGTGAGTGCTGCTTCCAATTGCCAGGACCATGGCCCACACAGATCAGGTGCTGCCATGGATTTTGGGACACTTTTGATGTCATCATAGCAGCTCCTTGAGTTGGTGCAGATAAGCCAATGCAGAGACCTGGAAGCCATGGCTATAGGGGCTGAGCTCAGCTACAACCTCTGTAATTTGGACCTCTGCCTTCCCCAGCCTACAGAGACACCTGCAAGAGCAGCCAGGCTCCAAGAGGAATAACCGGTTTGACTGTCCCGGCCCAGAGACAGTGTGCTATGCATAGTCCTGGGGGAGCCACACAGCCCTTGGGCCATGACCAAGAACAAAAGAAAAGTGAGAGGTTGTTTTCCTTAAATACAAAGATAAAAAGTTTTCCACTCATAAAAAACCCTGGAAAGATTAAGCCCTTGTGGTACATTTCTAGGAAGGCACATGTAGGGCTACTGAGGACAACTGGAATGTGTGAACCCCACATGGCACAGGCACACGTGGCGATATGACCACTATGAGGTTAGCTGTGTTTTGGGGGCACACTTTCATGCTGGAATTGTTCAGTCCCCGTCCCCGCCCTTAGAGAGCCACAGGGCAGGACTGGGGATGCATACTACTGTGTCCCTCTGGCTCCCTGGTCAAGGTAGGACTGAGTGAGTCTGTCTTACCTGAGCCTGCCTTGTTGCTCTGCTGACCTGCCAGGTGAACTGCAATTGGCTCCCTCTTCTCTGCTGCAATTTAGAAAGGCCAGTGTTATTGATGCCTTGGCACCCAGTGTTTTCCCAGTGCTCCTCTGCAAGGACTGCAGCACCTCCTGCCCTTAATGTTTCTCTACAGGCCAAGACACCGTCTCCAAATTCCACCCCCAGCCCTGAGTGAGGTGGACATGGCCTCTACTCAACGAAGACCTGCAGGTGCCTCTGAGGTGCCTCTGATGGATAAAGCCTCTAGAGGAGATGGTGCCACCTTGCCTGCCATTGGAACAGGACCTGGATGTGCCCACACCTCACCTGCCCCAGACGTCTCATTCTTCTGCATCAAACGGGGATGCTCATGGTGCTCAGGACCTGTGATGAAAAAAGGCCACTAATTTAATTTTGGATTCGATTTCAACAACTTCAGACATTGTGGTACCCAGAACTGCCTGCCCTGGGGAGACAGCCATGCCCAGTATCCCCCTCTGCCAGCTCACACTGAGCTCAGTCCTACCCCATAGGGATGCTCCAAACCCCAACCTGTCTCCTGCCTCCAAACAAGCCCTGAGACACTTGTGGGCTGTTGAAGGAAATGCCTTCCCAGGCCAAGAAACTCCCCCTGCCCCTGCAAGCCGTGAGTGCACTGGTTACACCAGGATACTCACCTCTCTGCATTTCAAACTTGGGCTGCTCCTTGAGTGCTCCGTCCTGTAACAACAGCAAAAATACATGGTTTTTTTTCAAAATCAAATATTTTGAAAGTTTCCATATAAAAGATGCTCTAGTGACTGCTGGGGTTGGTGGCATTTGGCTCCAACAGCCCTGTCAGCACTTGACAGAGGGTACCCAAAACCAGTGAGCTCCTCTAGTACCTTCCCCAGCTTCACACATGGCCATGGGCTGTTTGAAGAGAGAGAGTTTGCAGGGTTTATGATCTTAGGTTTCATTCAATTAAAATGATCGATAAAGTTTATAGAAAACAGTAAGATAAACAAAAAAAATCTCCTTTTCATATGGGAGAGCCATGCTGCAAGTGCTGCCAAGGCACATCCCTGCCCTGCAGTGGGGGTTTTCAGGACTGCTGAGCATGGTCTACCTCAGACATAATTTTTGGTGGCCTGCTGGTACTGTTGCAAACCAGAAGGTTTAGCTGAGGCAGGTTTAGCTGAGGCATTTGTTATCATCAGGCAATGACAATGAGGAAGAAATATTCCTTTCCCATCTACTCTGGCCAGCACAGCCACTCATAAGCAGTGAATTCTAGGCTGAGCAGGATGAGAGCACCTCATCCCTGTCTGGGCATCCTTCAGCCACTCCAGGAGGACATTGGAATGCAAATTGGCTCTTCTCCACCCAAATGTGAGGAGCCCCTGCTCCAGCTAGAGATGCCATCCCTGAGTCCACGGGGTGGTATTTGCAAAACACCCTCATGCTCCTCCTCACTGATTGCCAGGAGCTCTGTTTCCTAGCCCAAGCCTTGCACTGTCATTGACACCTGGTCGAAGTGGGCAGAAAAGTGTTCCCAGTGGCAGGTGGCCATAAGCATCCTCACAGCCACCCAGCACATGATCAGAACAAGGTGCCACACAGCTGAAAATCAATATTTTTTAGATTGGAATCAGGGAGCAGAGCCAAGGTGGCTGCAGCTCCATCCTTCCCATCACAAGCCCCAAACATACCATGGCATGTTGCAGCTGAATGTACTCTGATCAAGAACATTTCAGGGAAAAAATCAGTGAGAATTTTCAATGATATTAATAGAGTGTAAAAAAGATACAGTATAAAAAAGTGCATGTGCTACACAGCCCTAAAGTAAAGGGTACCCATGGTTTTAAAAAAAAGTTTGGGGTGAAGCTCTGTGTGTGAGTAGGAGCTCCTCTTCCTCTTCAGCGGGATCTTTATCCAGCCAAAGCACGTACCTTGCACTGGATGTTCTGGAAGCCTTTTAAAATCTTTTCACAGTCCAATAATGTTGACTTCTGACCTTCTGCTGTCTGACATTTCTGTACTTTCTTCAGGAAGATGTAATCTTCATTTAAGCTCAACACCTCTTCCATCTGCCGACAGGGGAGAGAAGTGGGGGTCAATGGGACGTTAGTAGGAAACCTGCAACAGCTGGCAGCAGAGCCATGCTACATTCCTGCCAGCAATAAATCCAGCCTGGTAAGCTCATGGTCAGATGTTCAGTGCTGGGATGAGCAGGGCAGACAAACTGTAGGTAGCAAGAGCTCCCACCAGACACCCAGCACAGCATCTGTGCCCTCATCTACTGGGAACTGAACCCATGGAGCTCACCCTGACTGACAATGCTAGCTGAAAGGAGAGTTGCTCAGAATCTATTTTTTATCACCTTGAGAATTAATTAAAATGTCCGTCTCTGACTTTTCCTAAAGGCACAGAAATCTCAGTGGGTGGCTCAGGGGCTCAGGGTTTGCAGCTCCTTCCCCAATGGCCCCAGTGGACCTCTAGGATGCTTACTCACTGCCCTGCCCACTCAGAGGGGCTTTAAATTTTTTCTGTTCGCTTAGTGACTAAAAGTGCTGCCAAGAAAACAAAACAACATGTAGTTTGGGGATTAATTGTGCCAAGATCTTCAGATAAAAAGAATTCACAAAGCCAATAAGAAAATAATAAAATGCATCCAAATACTGATTTTTAAATTTACACTTGTTTGGTTTTTTGTTGGTTTTTTTTTTGTTCCTTATAAAAAACCTAATATTTAGTTAAATGGTAAAGAGAAAGTGCAGCTGGACATGAGGATACACAGCTGGGCAGAGTGCTCAGCACAGGTAGCACTAGGATGTGGAGGGTCAGATTTGAAGCCCTGCCACAAACTCTGAAGGCAACTGAAATCCTTTTGTCACCTGTGACTGTATTTCTGCTGCCTCTGATCCTCTGCCGTGGCCCCCTGCAGTCACATTTCCCTCTGCCGGAGACCCTCTAGTCACTCCTTCACCCCAGGCTGCAACCTCCATGCAGCAAAGTCCCTTTCCAACCCCTTGATATTAAAGCCCCCCAGCTCAAGACTACTCTCCACCCTTGTAGGTCAGAAACTACACACTTAAATTTCAATTTAAGTCGAGAAAACACATTTAAAAATCAGTAACATCCACCTTATCAGTGTATCTGCTAAGAAAACTCATGCTGGATTTTAGACACATATTTTTTTAGCTGGCAGTCATATCTGGCTTGGAGGAAAGTAGGTTTAGATTGGTGATTTTAGGCATCATGCAGCTCAGCTGCAGTCATACCAACCTCAAAAACAGCTTTTCAGACTTTAACTTTTTGGTAAATATTGTCCCAAGTATGGGACAGGATCACTGGTACTGTGTACCTTCAAAAACTGACAAAGTACTAATGTCCAGTCAATTCTTCCCTAAACTGAAAGACAGCATCTGAAGTGAGGCATCAATACAATCACTGAAACACTAAAAAAAATTTCATTTCTGGACCTCTCATCTTCTCAGTGAGTGTCACAGTGCTACTAAGTACTGCAAAATCAGAGAAACAACCACCAAGCCTAAAATAGCCACTTGCATGTCTAAACCACACCTTCTTGTCCTCAGACTGGCCATCAGCTACCGGCTGTGCACTTAATATCTCTTCTCTATTGGTCATTCTCTTTTTGTTAGCAAATGGAACAGATCTCTCCTCCCACGTACATCTCTATGGCAAATTAAAGCAGAAATGAGAACACAGGTTGTGATAAATGATACTGCTGCCTCCATGCAGTGGTCAGCACCATCTTCCACCATGTTCATCCTCTTGGTGAGCAGATCTCACCACGGCTGAAGTCAAACCATGCCAGCAATCCAGCAGAGACAGCAACAACCTTCTTTCTCCCCTTACCTTATCCATCTTCATCTGAAGATACAAACAGAAGAGCACAGTCCCAATGGTCTGCGCTAAAATAAATACAGTGAGGAAGCCCATGAACATTTTCATGGTGCCAGAAGACGTGCTGCTGATGGGACGGGGTGTCTCAGGGCCATAGGGTTCATTCATCCTCCGTGCACGTTGCTGGGGCTCCTCTAAATGCTCTACTTGCAAGTAGCATGAGAACTGTTATGCGAGCGCCTACTGTTCAAGGGATACAGGGTACAGCAACCTACACTTCCTGGAAAAAGCTCTTCGTAGTGGGTAGGTTTGTTCACTACCATCTCCCATAACAACAACAACAAGAAAAAGGTTACTTAGACTTTCTACTCAGTTGTACTTCCATGCTTTTTCCTACTGTTGTACTAGAAACAGACAAAGGTCCTTATTTCGTATATTCATATTTGCCCTTGAGTCACTCCAAAATATTCCCTGGTGAGGTTTTTTTTACTGCTGTGGATGAAAGTTTTGTGGCAAGTTGTCTTAAAAGAAATGAAGACTGAATACAGGTACAGAGCTGCTGAGTAGTACTGTGGGCTGCCAGGGACTGGGAAGCACGCAGAAAGTTGGTTGTTTCTTGAAAGGGGAAACAACTTCTCTTCTTTGTTTCCTCTAAGAGAAGAATGATTTCTGCAGTGAAGATCTGGGCTGAGGCAGGCGGGTTGTGCTGGTTTCTGCCTTCTCTTGTGCTCCCCATGGGTGATGTGTCTGCCTGGGTAGGCTGGATGATCTGAAAGGACCGTCTGTACAGACACTGTGACCCTGGTGAGGGCACAGCTTTCAAGCTCCTCAGCAGACAGCGGTACTTTGGGCTTGGTGTTTGGCCATCAGTTTTTAAGCAGCTTTCTAGATACCATAGGTGAGGTGCACACCCTGCACCCAAGGGCACAAGCCATCTCAGACCCTGCTCACTTATCCCTGTTACCTGTATCTATGTATCCAGGCATGAAAAGGGCAGTTGGAAATGCCAGGTACTCCTGCCAGCTTCTGACCTCACAGCATCACTGCCATGCAACTTTGAGAAACCCATGTCCCCTCTACACCCTGACCCCTCTCAAGCTGACTGCAAGAGGTGAGGTCCTGCCCCCCAGCTCTTCGGATATCTGACATTCACAAGTACATGTAACACCGCTAAAATAATACATGGTAAATACTAGGGAGTCCTCATTGCTTGCAGCAGGGGACAGACCTCTTTTTCTCCATGTAAAGAGAATAAATTTGGTGTTTTGTTGGGGTGCAGATGAGGAGGGCTGGGATGCTGGTTTGAAGGCATCATCAACCATTATGTAGACTTGTTTTGAAAGTGGTGTATTAGATGAGATGCTCTTATCAGATATGCACACAGCCAATACAGGGTTGGATCCTGATGAGGCAGGGAAGTACTGAGCAGGGGATGCTTGCCAGCAGACCCAGGAGAGAAGGGTACACAGTGGCTTCTGGAGCTGCTTAGAGCATTGCAGGATGGAGTCCAGCATCTGCTTTCGCTATCTGCCCTCTCTTCCGCATCCTGCCTTGTGTGGTTAAGGTGTTGTGAGCTGCAAATGCAAATGCTGATAACAAGCACAAACACCTCTGCAGCTGAATCAGGGTTTGACCTTAGCAGGTCACTGTGCTCCTAAATATAACATCCTAATCACAAGTGTGGCATGGCTCCAGAGTCTTTGTGGGCAGCAATTGAATAACAGGGCAGAGGATAGCTCGGGGCTGAGGTCTTGGCTGGTGCTTTGGAGTCACATAACCCTTCAGCTTACCAGGACTGTCACATCTCTGCAGTGAGGGGTAGGGCTCATCCTTTGGGAAGAGGCTGCCAGCTCTGAGGTCAGTCCCCCTTTTGCCTTCTAGAGGAGAGAGTGGCCGCTGGAGTCCTCGCCCCTGAGTGCCTGTACTCTGAGGGCTGACCGCACACCCTGACCATCCAAGGGCTGCCTTGCTGCTCAGCTCACCAGGGCTTTCCAGTCTCCTCAGGAGCATCCTCCCAGTGGCAGCAAGGTGACTCAAACAGTGCTGGGGATACATTAGTTGTGTCCCCAAAGAGGGTCTCCTCAGCATCGCTGAGCTTCGGACTTGATCCCTTGGGCTTGCAGCTCTGCTGTGCGGAGGTCCAAGACCGCACACAGCCTGGGCCACTGCCAAGTGTCTGATTTTATTTCTTTTTGTCTTAAAATTGCCATAATCTTTGGAAAGGCCAAGCCTGGCCTCCTCTCAGGCATCTGGTCTAACATCAAGTTCCTACACACTGTCCCTACCATGGCAAGCTTGCCACAGACAAAAAGCCATTTGAAAATTCCCAAGAACACTCCAGACAGCTGAGGGCCATGAGGTCACAGCGGGGAGCAGCACCAGCTCCCCAAAGTCCTCATGCTATGCTTTAGCACCATCACTCACCATCATTTTCCAGGGTCTTCAGAGCTTCCTCTAAATTTAACACATCTGGGAGAAGTCACTACATGTGAAACTAGATGACATGGTAAGTTATCATTTAATACCGTTCCTGAATGTGTTGGGACAGAGGCAGTCTATAGCGTGTGAAACCACAGTGCTGAGTGTTGCAGAGAGTTTTTGCACAACTATTCCTAAGCCCTGGCTTTCTCCAGCAGACAAAACATTTTCAAAGACATTTCTGTATAGCCACCTGCTTCAGTGTAATGAGAAGAACCTGTAGGAAATGTTGAAAAGCCCAAGTATGTCACTGGTCCCATTGCATGCACCTTGATGGGGTGGCTGGAGCCTTGGATGGGCTGACAGGTTTGGCGAGGAGGATGGGGAAAGGCTCCAGTTTTGCGTACCCAGCACAAAACATCACCAGTTGACCAGCTTGTGCTGCAAACAAGGAAACTAAATTGCTCCACAGCAGCACCCTGATAGGAGAAACCAGGTGGAAAATATGACAGTGGGGATCCTGGCAGAGATTTGTCAGCGGTAGTTCCTCTTCAGGAAACCATTGCTCCACACCAGCAATCCAGCCCCTCGCTGCTCAGCTGGTGGAGAGCAACTGGCTTCTCCAGCTCAAGCTGGACCACCATGGCTGCTCTACCAGGAGTGTTGGATCAGACAGGAGGTGCTGACCAAGCCCTGTGGAAGGCAGAGCCCCAGTGAGTCGTTCTGGCACCATTGCTGTTCAGAGCCAGGCAACCCAGGAGGAAAGACCTGCTGCAGGGTGTGTGAGGTCATTGGCCCCTTGGGACATGCTCTCTTGCCACCTCACATGGGTAATATGGATAGGGGGATGCATATCCCTGACTGTTTGGCTGCTGTAGGAACATAGGGGAGCGTAGGAGAGTGGGGAACACAGTCTTGGGGAAAGTGGGGCATGATCCAGAGAGATGACGGGCAAGGAAGAGAGAATTCAAGACGAGAAGGAAGAGTCTGCCTTCATGGGATAATCCCAGAGAAGGTGAAGTCACATCTTCACCTGGTGATGAGCCCATCACCAAGAAACCAATTGGGTTTTCTTTCACCTCCCACCAAACTCTATGAACGTAACCATGCCTACCTACTTGTGAACCCAGACTGGCACAGTTCCTCTAGCCAGATAACCCCTGGGTGAGACGATGGGAAAATGTGATCCATTACCTGCATTCCTCTGGCCCTAGTTGTGGTATTTCCGCTGATCAGCAAATTGTCCCCACTTGTACTTGGGGCTCTGAGTTTTGTTTACTGAGAAAATATCCGGTTGCCTGTCCCTGTGATCTGTCAAAGGCTAGGAGCATCTCTGAAGGCAGCAAGGTGAAACCTGCTGAGAAGAGAGTGATTTTTGGGGGTTTTTTGGGTGCCTGCTGTGGTTTCTTAAGTAGCTTTTTAAAATGTGCTGCTTGCCTCACATGCTCTTTACAATTAACAAAAGCTGGGTGTTGTGCAGTGCTAAGAACAATACATTCAAAAAGATTTTATTCTGAGTCAGAAAAGGAGTTTACCTGCAATGTCGTGGGAGGGATGCAGAAAGGAACCTGTGAGAGAAACCTAAATTAAGTCCCTTCAGCCCAGGGCCAGGGGCAGAAGGGAAATTCAGACTTTTCCACCATTTGCTTTGTCACTTTAGATTTTTCGCTCTTCTGTATCCTCTGAGCTCTCATGTCTCCAGTACAACCCTGTCATCAGAGAGGAAGAGGGAACAGAAATATCCAGAACACCTCAGAAACCATCACCAGCATCCGGAGAAGGAAAGGTTGCATTGCAGTTTCTGTTCATTATCTACCTCAGTATGAATAAGAGAAAATTCTTGGAGTCCAGAGCAATGAGAAACAGTTTCAGGGAGAGACGAACGTGTCCACACTTGTGAAAGTCACATCCCCCTGTGGAAGAGAAGAGCATAATATGCTGATTGTAGCCACCATGGCAATGGTAGGCTGCAGCCCCATTGCTCACCATGGTCCTCAGCCATGGAGACAGCCATGTGCAGATCAGCAAAAGTTCCAAGCTCCAGCAGATGTGAACACAGGTGGTCCCAGCAGGTAGATCAGATCAGATGTACAGTGTCATCTCCACTGCATTTTCCCTGCAGATGTGAGGGGACATCTGCCCCTCCAGACATCTTCTGTGCCACCCTACGGAGAAGCAAAGAACAATAGAAAAAGAGCGGCAGGGGGTGGCACTGGGGTGTTGCTGTCCCTCTGAGCAACCCTGCTCCAAGGGTCGCTGTCCCTTGCGTCCCCCTCCTTCCTTAACCCCTCACCTTCCTATCCTCCTCTATGACTCACGGCTGCAGCTGGAGCCAGCCTTTTCTCCAGGGGACTGAGATGGGTGGAGAGAAAGGAACAGCAAAGAAACAAGCCCCAGTGACTCTGCAGAGAATGGAGGGTCCTGAAGGGCATGTGGCTTTCATGTCATATCTGGGTGACAATGCCAGCCTTGCTATGCTGAGACACATAGAGCACCTGGCCTCATAACTGCTGATGCTGAGCTTTGCTGAAGCTGCAAAACCACAAATGGCACTAGAAACTTCTTGCTGTGAAGGCTGCACCTAATTCTCCCAACTTCCTAAAAATAGAGAACAGTGTGGGGAGGCCCACGGCCCCGGCCCTGCCAAACAAGCCCCTCTTGCTTGAGTCACGGCGGAAGGGAGGAGAACATCCCGTGCCTTCCCCCACTCTCGGTCAAGCGCCGAAAGCTGCTGTCCCTGCACGGGGTGCGGGGGCCTGCGCCCATCAAAACCGCAGTGAAACGCCCCGGCGAGGCTCTGCCCTTTCATGTTGTGAAAGGAAAGGGGAGGACGGGGGGAAAGCAAAACCCGGGGAGGCTGCAAGGCTGCCAGTGCCAGCGCTGCCTCCCACGGCGCGGCGCGATTGGTGGGCGGGAATGGTCCTAGCATCACCTTTGCATCTCTCTCTCCTCCCTGCCTGCCCCGTCGGGACAAAAAGGCAGATGAGACTGCGTGTTCAGCATCCGTCTGGGACACACAAACAAAACAAAAACCTCGGGAGGGGAGGAAGGGTGCTGCTCTTCCTCCCCCACTGTGGGGCTGAGTCCCTGGCAGCCACGACAGCAACTGGCTTCAAGAACTTGCCGGGCTTCACAAACAAACCTTGCCACTACCCAGCCTTGTCACAGCAGAGCCACCTCAGCTCCCACCACCCCACAAGGGTCCCTGGCCACCGGCTGGGACATGCCCATGGATCAAGGCATTGTGCCCCAAGGATGGTTCCACAGCTCTTGGCCAAAGTCCAGGAGGTGATGCCCTGTGCAGCACTGGGATGGATGGGACCCCAAGGATTTTGTGTGGGTTCTGTCCTGGGAGGTGGGTAAAACACAGCCTGAATCAGCTGCCGTTCTGCTCAGCCTTTCTCTCCTTTCCCTCCCTCCACAGGTGAGCCCTCACCATGGCTGAGTCCTGGACTGGCCATGCCTGGTTATCCCACTGAGGCTGCACAGTGACACATCCTGCAGGAAAACATCTTGATCCTGACTGGACATGATCAAGAGATGAGCAATCTCCCAAGGCAGATTTGGCAGCCACTAGTTCAATCTTATTCCTGTTTCTCCTGCATTACACCACAACCCCTCTGCCAAGACAGTATTAATGTAAATTACTCATCTTTTCCCAAACCTTTCACACATTGAGCTCCACAACGCTCTCGTCACAGGGCTTCCTTCACCACTATGGGAATCACCTCTGTGGCTCATCCCCTTTCAGCCTTTGCTATCATTTCTCCTCTCTTCTCATCAATCTCTGGATACCCTGGGGGGCTGTGCTCCTCCCTCCAGGTAACCAGGATCCCGCTGGGGTCACACACAGCCCCAAGGTGAACAAGAGAGAGTAGCACTGCTGTCAGTCGCAGGATATGAGCCAGGCAGGGTGAGCAGCCAAAGGCATGAGGGGCAGACAAGGAACACTGCTTTGACACGAAAGCTTAGGGCAGGAAATCCTCAGCCCCTACTTGGAACTAACCATCCCCATGGAGAAGGCAGCACCGGGAGCAGCAGGAATCCGTGCTCAGATGGAAAATCACATGCAGTCACCTCAGCTGGGGAGCCCAACAAAGACACTGCACGCATGGTGAGAGGCAGCAAAACCAAGCTTGAATCTCTTGCAAAGCAATGCAAAGACAGAGCAGTGCTGCCTTCCATGCATGTTATAGACACTGCAGTGGTGTCACACAGTCCCTTTGCCTCGGAGCTGTAAGCCAGGTGCTCTGAGCAGGTCATGTTGGCATCACAAGGAGCCCTTTCCCTGCATGCCGCCACGCCTGCTGCAGCTGCGGCACGAAGGTGGGAATGCTCACCCCAGCCACAGCCACAGCTTGCTCCTTGGCCAGATTGAATACCTCCAGCCTTGGGGCATCATCTTGGTAACAAATCCACCATAAAATCCCTTTGAACCTGTGAGAGGAACAGCAGAGAACAACTCTGCCATCTACTGATTCCTCCAGCTCCTCTCCCTGCCCCATCTATCCCTCTATCCCTGCTTCACACAGCCACCTGGAAAACTGTGGCTAAAAATGAAGGGTCTCCATGCAGAGATGTGATGCCACAGGAGATGCCAGAGAAGCCCTGCAGCCAAGGACACATCCTGCCTCACCTGTCCCGTGCCCCAGGGATGTGGTTACAGCTCAGGTTGCAGAGCAAAGGGCTTTGTTGGGAGAAAAGCAAAGTAAAGCTGCAAAAGCGGCTGCTGACATAACAATGTTCTTTGTGCTCATGCCAGGGACAAGACCTGCTTAAAGAAAAGAGTGAGGCCAGTTTCCATAAAGCACTGATGTTTCAGGAATTCCTCTGTCTGAAGAGACCTCAAGTGCAGGTTTCCTTCACAAGGCAGAAGCACCTCATGATTGGTGAGTGTCTTGTCAAAGTTCACAACAGCTCTCTCCACAGTCCATGGGAGCAGGGCTGGCTCACCATGTGCTCAGCCCAGACACTGGCAGCCACAGTGGGGAAGTACAGGTGACATCCCAAGCCAGCCTGGCAGCCCTGACACTATGACCAGAGGGGATGCAAAGTCTGGGTTTGGGCTGAGCATTGACTTCGCTCAGCTGGTTCTGCTGATGGCCAAAGGAGCATAGACAACCTCCAGGCAGAGGTGAAGGTCCCCACTTTCATAGCAACTCCTGACTGTGGGCTGAGCACAGATACCTGAGCAGCACAATCAGCTCAGTGTCACCTCAACAGTCAAATTAAAAGGAAACAAGACATAAGAAACATCCCTGGTGCTATGAAAACTGTCCTCCCTGTGTGAGAAGGTACCTCATGGACTAAATCCTGGATACTGGGGCAGCTCGCTCTTTCCAGCACTGCAAAGCAAAGGAGCTTTTGCTACAGAGGTTTGGGAAGAGAGCAAAGAGAGATGCAGCATTTGCTTGATCCAGCAACACAGGGGACTATGCACACATGTGAAAATCTGTTGCAGAAAAAAATATATATAACAGGGTGAGATCAAGCAACCTTCCTGACTGAGCCATACCAACGCAGCTGGACTTCCCAAATTAGGAGGAGATGCTCATCCTCTGACCCAGCCACCCACACACCAGCAGCACCCAAGAACAATACATAAGCCCAGCAACCCCTGGAGTGTCACTGCAGAATGAATGATCACAGACAGCACAACCACCAATACTGTTATTTTTCCAAAGGCATCAGCTAGGAATACATTAAATTTTTTGAAGAGAGGTCCAAGCTCTGAAAAGAAACAAAAAATAGTGGATCATGTTTATCCCTGGATATTCAGTTACACAGCAGCACTGAGCATTCAGGAAATGCAAGACCAGACTAATTTCCTACATGGGCAAACAGTATCTTCTTTCATGCCATGAAGACTACAGGCTCTCAGTATTTTTTCCTGTATATTAGATGAATTAAACAGAGCTACTTGATTTTAAAGCCACCAAGGAATTAGACTGAAGTGATTGAAGCCATTGCTTCCAAATTGCTCCTAGGAAGAGCTCCATTGCTCTTAGGGAAGTCCAGAACCAAACCAGATCTAAATGCAGGCTTGCATGAAGGGCTCTTAGTTTCACATCCAACCATGTTTGATCAGTGAAAACCCAAACCTGGTTATTACCTGAATAATTCATCCAAACCTACTTCTGAATAATCATAAATCATCAAAGTAGCTATCAGTCAAGACGGTCTCAAGAGCATGCATCAAGCGTCAATGTAACAGCTTTAAAAATCCTGCAAATGCTTAGAATGATTTGACTCATTTAATTGCTTAAATCAAGCCAAAATCCAATTTAATGACACCCTTATATACAAAGAATATGTCACAAATAATGCATCAACAGAAATACATGTTTAACACAAAGAAGTAAAACTGGTTCTGTGGCAGATGCTCATTTACATATGTATTGATTTAATTACAGATTTCTCTCCCTCCTTTCAAGATTGCTAAAAAAGACGAAGAACACAATCCCAGAACTGCACAAACTGAGCCAGAGAGACCAGAGACACAAATTTCCTCCTTTGGTTGTGCCTACAGAGATATGCAACATTCCTGCTCTTATTGACATAAACAAAGTCAGAGGCACGGGCAGGACTGACACAGCTGCAGCTCCTGATGCTGCACTGCATCTGAGGGAGCTTGTATCTGGCTTCATAAGCATAAAAGACAGAATCAGGCCAGGAAATCCTGGGCTTTTCAGTCTGCATTAAAGCAGATTTCTGTGCCTGCTGCAGCTGTGTTTATGAGAGACTGGAGGTGGATTTGCACAGGGGTATAAACCTGGCTCTGGGTTCTTGAACTCCCCAGATTGCAAAACCACAGAAAGCATTTTTCCCAGGCAAGGAGGAGCAGTAGAGAAGGCCCTTATTTCCCTGAAACCCGTCCCTTCCCAAGCTTCTTCATAGAGACAGACAGCAGTTCTTATTAGTCACTATTACACAGTTGTTTTGTGCCCTGCAGCCTGTCAGTGTGGGAAAAACTGCCTGGAATCAGAGCAGCCTGGCAGCCTGCTGCACCATCAGCACCCTTATAGGATGATTCCAGAGCTGCTTCTCAAACTGTCATTTCTCAATATATTTTCAGCTTTTTTTTTTCTGCTTTCCTGTGAAGCAAGAAAAAATACAAATCCCAAACAAATGCAACTGCTTTTTGGGATACCTCTACACAGCCTGTGGGCAGACAAGAAGTTCTGTGCAGGTAGGGGGGGTACTCACTTGTGCCTGTGCCAGGAGGATGCTGCCCAGGATGCCTTGCAGGGATGTGGCACATCCCTGACTTGCTGTCTGCCCATGTCTGTGAGCTCCACTATGACTTTGCCTCCTGATCTTCCCCATTGTCCCACCATCCTACAGGTGTTCCTGTGAGACAAGCTCCACAACAGCGTTTTGAAGGGTGCACCTGGAAGCCTCCTCATGAGACTCAGCTCATCCTCTAGCCCTGTCCTGATTCATGCCCTGTCAGCAGCTCAGCCCTGGCTTGCGGGGGAAGGAGCCCCACTGACCAACTCTGTACCACCTTAGAGGTGAGGCATGTAGATTTATGCCTTAAATCCATCTAATAAACCAAATTCTCTGTACTATTTTTTTTTTTCAGGAAACAGTGGTGCAACCATGATCTTGGTCCTATATATTTGAACAAACCCAGAAAAACAGTCCCAATTGCCCAGGGCAGGTGTTGGGCAATCATTTCATGCTCTATTTGTAAATGTAGAGGTCAGTAAGAGGGTGCTTAAATCCTGCATGGAGCAGAGTGGAAACAGTCCCAGCCTCTCCTGCTCTGCTCTTTTACTCAGAGTAAATCACTCACATTTGTGCTATGCAGCAATTGTTGGGCACCCACAAGGGGCACAGTCCTTAATGTTTTTTTTCTAGCAAAGTCCCTTTGTCATTTGCAAGCAAAATAATGCCTGACTGTTCTTTGCACACTTACAGTCAGCAGTCATTAGTGCAACCTTGGGAAGGGGGAAAAAAAGAGTGTTTTCATGCTAATCTTTTCTTAAAACATGGCACAAATCCAGCATCAACAAAAAACGTGGGATAGGTGGAACTGTGATAGTATCACATACCTCAAATGTCTTGATTATGTGACAGCTTGACTAAAGTCAGGAAGTTTTCCTTAGAATCTACTTAGTCTACCTTAAAAAAAGAAAAACCAAACAACTTTGTGCATCAAAATGTCCAGCTAAAGGACTTTCCTTATTGCCCATCATTTTTAATTAGTTGATGTATTTGCCCCTGGAGTGGGTTAAGCACAGTACCCAGACTGCACACATTGTTCCTTGTCTGGGGAGCTGCTCATGGCAACTTCTCTTAAGTGTTATTTATCCAGCACATGCTCGAGATTTGATGATATTTGGGCAGTTCGCATGGAGCCCATGGAGTGTGGGTGCTTCTCCACTGCTCTTCAGGCACAGGGGGACAGTGTCCAACAGACAGCTGGCAGAAGACTGTTTTAGGCTGTGCTCGGTCACCAGAGATGCCCTTTGGATGTTCAGTACACTCAGTTTCCTTCCATCCACTCAATTTGTTTTTCTGTTTGGCAGAGGGATGTAGCTAAAGTGACACCTTGCTCTGTGAAAACACAGTATTGGGACCTAATGGAGTGCTTTATAATTCTGAGCATAGAAACTATCTTTGTGTGGGAAAGAGCAGTTATTTTATCCCTCAGGTGGAAAGGTCATAAGCCCGAGCTGTAATACTGTCGTATTCCAGAATGAAATGCTGCTTGATAATATTTTCATAAGTCTGTGCTGAATCCAGCATTAGCCTTTTGGAGAAATAGAGATGGGGAAAACAAATGTCCCTGCTCAGACACAAATCCAGAACTTGCAAATCCCAGGATGGAGCAATGAAAGGAGAATGGGGATATGGAGGTGAGAATGAGGGTCAGGGAAGCAGCCACCTTTCGGAGGGCTTTGCTGCACCCAACTTAACAACCCCCACCTAGAAACCAGGCTGGAGGTCAGCATGAATCATCAGTAATTTCCTGGCATTGGGCTCAGCCAGGTTCACATGGGACCCTGGGCACTCCTGCTGGTCCCTGTTTTGGGGAACACCGCATCCGAGTTGGCTCACACTGGCTCAGCCAGCTCCATTACAGCTCCAGTCACCTGAAAACATCCTCTGTGCTGTCCAGGAGAGCCCAGCTGCTGCCTGTCCACCTCTTAGCCACTTTTGCACCTCCTCAGTAAATAAATTGTGATCCGTAGGATGTGACCACAGTGCAGCTGCTTGTGCAGCAGTATTGTCAGAGCAGTAACACACAGCCCTCTGACACGGCCTGTGATACTGAAACCTCTCCCAGATACCAAGGCACCAAAACCACCAGTTTGCACCAGTTTTCTGCTGAAATCCTCCAGCTATATATGCTAGCTCAGAGGAGTACCCAGCTCTCAGTGGGTCAGCAGCTAAGTGGAATAGAACCCTGAGGCCAAAACATGCAGTATTTTAAACCAGACACTGCAGGAAAACAGAACACAGAACCAAGTGGTGCAACAACACTTTTAAATGGACCAGGACAGCCGTGCTTGGTAAAGCCTGCCAGAAAAGAGGATTAAAAAACCACAAGACAGTCAAAATGTCCATTCACAAGTGTTTACCAAAAGCTACATGCCAGATGGGTACAATTAAGTGTCCCTTGCTCACCTGGGATGGGACAAATTAATCGACACCTGAACAAAAATGAAAGCAAATGAAAGCTTGCGTTCCCTTCTTTGAAAGGGATGAGCATCCCTGCCTTTTTAAAAAATTTATATATATATATAAAAAACACTTTAGGTTTTTCTTTCCTAGCAAAAGAATCTCTCTTGTTTGTCACTGCAGTCAGGGACTATTTTTAACACTACTAATGAGTGACTAAAGCAGGGTGGAGTAGCTAAGTCAGCTCCCTGCTCCCAGCCACCCACAAGGTTTATCTGATCATCAGAGGAGGACCTGGACCAGGGCCAGCTCATGTGAGGAGTCACAGCAAGACGCCTGCAAAGTGTGTCCTGGGACACACATGGTGGAAAAAATGCCCACCAATTCCTGCAGCTCTCATCTGCCCATCAGAAAAAGATAGAAGAAAAGCCATCTGTGCGAACAAGTTATTCCTGGACTAGAGGACACCCAATTAAAGGCAAGTAGTGGTTTCTCACAGGGTCAGTAAATTAATAGAAAATCATAAAATCATGAAGGTTGGAAAGACCTCTCAGATCATCGGATCCAATCGTTAACCCAGCACCACTGTGTTTACCCTTAAACTACATCCCCAAGAGCCACATCCACACACTTTTTTTAACACTTCCAGGGATGTAACACCTGGCCCCTGTCTATCCTTCGGAATGGCCTCAGCAGAGGTCCATTAGCATTCAGGGAGTCAGAAGCTGTTGAAACAAGAACATCCAGCATCCTTTCTCCCATCACCACCAGGATTGCTGTATTCAGAGGAGGGACCAAAAATAACCATGGGAAGTACCAGATGGCAGCAGCTGGATGCAGCGTGCTGGCCACCAAGTCCTTCCCAGCATGGAGAGCACGCGCCGAATGGGAATGAAGACACACTCAATGGAGCATGACGGCAGCAGGGCAGCACAGGAACACAGCAACAGCCTGAGCTGGAGAGCAAGAAACACTCCACTCTGGACAAACAATATTCTAGAGGAGCACATATGTGTATCTACATTGTTTTAATCTATACATGGATAAATAAAAGCCTACCTGATGCAGAGAACTGTTGTGAAATGTTAAAAACTCTATTATACTAAATCATTAAAGGCAAATTACAGCAACGGGTTAACTATATTTTTGCAAAAGACCAGTGAGATGCCATAAACCCAGGCACACTCTGGCACACAGTGCTGTGGTGGTGTAAGACAAAATGCCAGAGCAGCAGAGCCTCTGTGCCGCAGCTCTCCATTCCATCCTCATTCCTCTAAAAGCCGGGGAAGAGAGCAAGTACTTGTGTGCCCAGTGTGTAGCCTGCACTGGCAAGGGGTCCAGGGACCTTTGGGCTACTTGGACACTTGTCCCCTTTCCCCAGGTCTGCCAGACAGCTGGACAATGAGGACACAGTATTATTAAGCCTTGCAGCAATGGCTCACAGCATTATCCTCATGTTCTTGCAATAAGGGACATGCACTTAAAAACAAGGAGGTTTTTTCCCCCACACTGTCCAACCCCACTTGGCTGATTCACCAGAACCAAGGGCTCTATAAGTCCTCTTGAATATTCCCAGCTGTAACATGCCCAGAATCACACTGTTCGAGGAAGCAGTACATTTATGAGCATTAAAATAGACTGTCTTTCTCAGACCTTACGGAGAAATTATATAAGCATTTTCCTTTGGAAGGGATGGAAGAGGAGAAAAAGAAAGTCAATATTTTGAAGCAATAGAATTATAAGTCACTAGAATTATAGTACACGACAGTAAGACGGATGTACAGAGTACAGCTTATAAATCTTGGCTTTCGCCCATAAAGGCAGATTACCATGTAGCCTTAAAAATCAGGAAATTAAGTGATTTAGGACAACAAAAGAAAACGATTTAGAGAAGTATTCTTAAATGTAAAAGGAAAGAAAGGGATTTTAGTAGAAATATTAAAAAGGAGTGGGTTTCTTTTCAGTGTTCGTCTATAGGGAGACTGGATGTTGGTGTATCTTTTATTAATTTAGTTAAAACAGTTCCCCTTGTGATCTCACACTGATTTAGAACATGTAACTACTACGGAAAACTTGTAAAATTAAAAGAAATTTCTTTTTATAAAAAAAATTATTTACAAAATTACACAAGGTGTTAATGCACAGTGACAGCAGAGATATCTGGTGCAACAGTAACAAACACTTATACCAGCTCAGGATTTGTTCTATAAAATCGCAAGCTTTGCAATCTCAGAGGTCAAATTGCCTTAAGGAACCACATAGAGCTCTCAGAAAAGCTAATCATGCACCATTATATTATATTAATGTATAACCAATGTAGAAGGAAAAAATAAACCCACGGAGTTTATTTAGAAAAAGAATCTTTTACACCTGCAGAGAGGCTGGGAAAATAGAACATACCTACCTGCAGCTTTTTGCTGAATGGTATTTTAATTGCACCCAATGAGAATCCAGGTTTCCTCTCAGACCTACTGTGAATTCACTGCTATCTAGAGGATGATTATACATTAGTGAGAGGGCAAAACAGAGCCTTCAGGCATGAGCATATTATATAGTTTCTGAAGAGCATCCCTGGGAATTGCAAGTATGGTGACAAATTGCTGTACTTTCAAAACATAAATACAATAATGTGCTTTTCTGGCCTGTGGTTGAAGTCTCTTGTCAGTGGCCTATTTTAGATAGGATATGGAGATATCAAATCAAGCTAAGAAGCTGCAGCATTGAATTTATGCTAACTGCATCCTTGCACTTATCAGTTATCAGCTGCACTGAATTGTGCTTCTTATCAGGAGATAGTAAATGAATAAACACAGAAAGATTAAAAAGTGCTAGAGTCCTTTCAAGAGGGCTACATGAAAAGCCTTAAACAGACAATATATTGCCACAACAAACATACTGTCAAGTTAATACCACAAACATTAGAAATTATTTACTGTATAGAAAAGGATTATTTTGTCATTCCCCAAACAGTAAACAGTACATGTATTCTTCCAGCTGAGAGAAAAAACACAGGATAGCTGCAGTTCGTTTCTTCTTGATTCACAGTTGCAAATAATAAAAGTTCACAGAAATAACTTTCTCTTTCAGAACAAAGTAGAAATATGCAGTTGCTAGAAGTACAAATCTCGTCTTCTGTCATGAATCTGAATACCTGAAAGGCACAGTAGTATCAGGACAGTCAAACAGCACAGTCCTTGCAATGTCTTAAGATGTTGCGCAAACAAAATTGCACCTTTGGGCCTGGTGTAAAAGAGGCCTTACTAGAATAACCAGAATGACTCATTTAAAGTATCCCCAAAACACTGCACATCAAAGAACCAACATGAAGTATGACCAGTCTCAAGAGACTAATAAAAATATAGAAGCCTGAATGCTTTGGGAATAATTTCTTAGAACAACTCACCCAGCAGTACGGTGAGTTTGTTGGTGCAAACTGCAGCAGTGCTACCACATGGGTGTTTGAGGTACAAAGCAAGGGCTGTTCTGTCTTTCTGGGATCTGAAACTTGGACAGTGAGTGCAAAACAGGCATTGTAAAATGGCAGCCTGATGGTATAAGCACAAAAACTAAGATAGATGGGGTTAAAAAATCACATATCTCATTTTACTACAATGTAATGTTGTTCTTCTTCTTTGTTAATGTAGTTATAGGAGGTGGTGGTTCTAACTGGGGGAAAAATAAGCTTTTGAAATACAGTCTGGAAGCAAACAAGGAAGCATCTTTAATTCTGCATGCATAAGCAAGGCTGCTGTCTGATTTGTTCCAAACCTGCTGGTTTCTTTACTCACCTGCAGTGGCATGGCTTACACTGGGATTTTCTGAGCCTTGGTAAGAGCTTGCTTTCCTCTCTTAAAAAAAAATTTAAAATACTGGGGATGAGCAGAGATTCAGCACAGAGATAAAAGTAGACAGTAGTTACTAAAGAAACCATGTGCTTTTGCAGCCCAGCCTATAGCACAGGTGCTGAAGAGCTCTGCACTGTCTGGCACAGCAACATACACTTCCATAAATACAAATATCAGCTGTTCTTAAACATGACACAGCACAAGGAGAAGTATATTTAACAGATAGAGCCAGGAAACAAGGACTCGCATGGCCAAACTAAACGCACACATCCTAAGGATTTGCCAAAGACTCCCTGCGAATATGGACCAGCCATTTCTTATCGATCCTTGTTGAGTTGTTTCATAATCACAAGGATGGTGTTTAGAGGCTCCCGAATACTCAGAAAGGTCCTGTATACATCTTAAAAGAAAAGGCTTTAATTGGTAATGGCTGGGGAATACTGAGCTGTTTAATTTCCTTTTCAATTTTTTCCTCACTAATTTTCTTTCCGATTTTTTGGGAAAAAAGTCCACTGTTGTTAGCAGTGCTTCCCTGTTTCCAACATAAAACTAATTTCATGAAATATCTCTTTTTCTAAAGGAATCCATTCCTGGGGCTCCCAAAACTTGATAGGTTCATATTGCCACCTTGGGGGAAGAGGGTGTCTTACCTTGTTCTTAAATGAAATCCGAGTTTAGACAGCGTATTTAAAGTCATTAAACTCTCATTCACTACCTGCACGAAGTCTAGGGTGAGTGCCTGTGCAACACATACACAAAACCTCTGCTCATATACTATGAGCAGAAAGTTTGCATTCCAACTGAAGAGATAGACACTCTCCTTTTACCATGTACAGACACAGATGGGCATTAGACATTCTAGCAGTAATAAGTTACCAAAACACCTACAGTCAGGATCCTCTTAACAACATAGCTCTGTTGTATCCTTAAAAGAGGAACTGTAGATAAACTCTTGTTTGTATCTGCAGGCAGTCTTTAGCCCACATTCTGCCAAATTCCTGCTGATGCAGTTTCAAAACTGGGTAACCAGGAGGTATTTCACAGTTGCTTATTTTCCAAAACCTAAGCCTCAGGACTGTTTCTTCACATGCCTGATGTTTCTTGTTTAGAAGCACCAGGTAGGACACGTCATATTTTTCCAGCGGACTTCCTGAACAATTTCACAACCCTTTTTCTTGGAGACCAGTGTCAAGCTGCCTGACTGGGGAACGCCCAGAAATAGCAATGCAGATGTACCCCAACAGGCACTAGTGCTTTGGCCAGAAAGCCTGACCCCAGAGAGCTTCTCAAAGGCAGAATTACTCACAAGGGAACAATTTTATCCAGCAGATCTAGACACTGTGGGGACATAAATGAACTTCAGACATCTTTCTGCTGTGTGCTGGCAGTACGCAGGATTTGGATTCCTAGTATTTGTGGACAATAAACAAGCAGCAATCATCACTGGGAGAATTGCATTAGCTCTGGGAAATCTGCAGGGAGCAGACTCAGCCTTTGGCAGGCAGGGCAGCAGTGCCTCATGGCAAGGAACTCTTAGCCAGGAGACAAGGCAAGGCTGGTCCACCAGTCCCTGTACCCTCATCTTTCCAGCTACAGATAGAGACTGGGAGGAAGAAAAACCCCTGGCCATGCTGGTAAGGACTGCAGTTTCCCATCCTGTATTCAAAACATAATTAACAGCCTGCACAGTGAGAGAGGCTACTTAGGGATCTTTCCTGGCCACCCCTTTCCGGTCTCAAAGAGGGAGCATCTGGTACACACCACACATAACACCCATGGGTATTAGAGATTGTGATAGCACTATGAATAATGCTTATATTAACTTAAAATATCTGCCCAGTGTAAGCCAGAAGGTAAAATATTGTGTGAGTAGGCAATGTACATTTTTTGATTAACCCATGCTTATATGGCTAATCGATCCCAAGTACCACAGTACATACCAGGGTTATCTACTGTAAAAAGATTTCTGTGAGTTTGCCTGAAGTTAGATCCAGCTTGAGAAGCTTAGGAACAGACTGTATTACTGGGTCACTTTACGTCCGATGCCATCAAAGAATAAAGTGATAGTATTTTCTTACCTCCCCCAGGAGCTGAACTTTGACTCATATTTTGCAACCTGGCAGGTCCAGCCATACAAGCAGAACTAGAGTGTTGCTTCATGGTGCATTCTTGCATGGATGTTAAGCACCTTTCCTGTTGTAGAAGGCCAAGAAGAGAACTGTATTTCCTGTCAGAGATCGGCTCATCGGCTACATGCAGGTCAGGGGCGGTGTGAGGATACACTGAACTGGTGACACTGGGAGTCCCCATTGGAGAAAAGGGCCATAAATCTGCAGGTTGAGCTGGACGACTCTGCAGAGATGATGGCTGGCACTGGCCTACCATACCAGCAGCAGAAAAATTCAGAGCAGAATTTCCCATGCTTGTTGTAGAAGATGATGGATGTGGTTTGTAGCAATGTGAAGAGAAATTCCACTGATGGGGAGACATGCTGTCTACTTAAAAAGAGAAAGAAAGCATCTGAAGTCTCATCAATTCTTACTTTTTTTCCAGGGCAAACTCCAGTGGACTTCTAAGGGAGTTCTGCCAGATTGCATATTCATTTTTACAGAAATCTATAATCACTTCAGTGCTGCTTATCTTAAAAGTCAACCACAAATTCATACTAAAAGCAGATTAAACCACCACCATCAATGTTTCTACTAAGCAGTAAATGCGTATTACACAACCACCAACTTAGGTAGGTTTTTAATAGCTGCAAGCTTAGACAAATATATTTTTGAAAGGATGACAACTTAAGTCATAAGGCACTTATTGCATTCAGCAGTGATGGAGACACTTGGCTGGGAAAATGATGATCTAGTCCTGCCAACAGGCCCATGGAAATCTTGGGAATCACTGCAGCAATCACAGGGATTTACCTAGGAAGTCCCAGCTACATAACCCAGGGCTTTACAAGTATGATTTTCTTGCTTTCTTTTTACACACAATCCCAAATTTAAGCTCAATGGATCTTAAATTCCTTAGTGAAAGCCAGGCACCCCCATACAACACCAGGTTCACATATGGAAAGGAGCTCACCGTTTTTCAGGACAACAGTCTCACCCCTGTGTTTTGTGCTCAGGTCCTGAGGGTTCTTGGCGTTGCTGAGAGCTCTAGAAAAATGTTCATCTACCATGCTGTTAATGTCCCCTTGGAAATAGGTGAACACCACGCTCTGAGATCCCCATTCTGTTTTCACAGGCTCTTTGTTTTTACTCAGCTTTGGGGAGAACTTCTTTGTTTCTTCCATTTTCAATGGCCAACAGGCCCTGAAAAAAAAAAAAACAACCCAAAAAAAAAACAAAAACAAAAACAAAACAAAACAAAACAAAAAAAAAAAAAAAAAACAAAAAAAAACAAAACAAAAAAAAAAAAAAAAAACAAAAAAAAACAAAACAAAAAAAAAAAAAAAAAACAAAAAAAAACAAAACAAAAAAAAAAAAAAAAAACAAAAAAAAAACCAAAAAAAACCAAAAAAAAAATAAAAAAACCAGACAAGTCAAAGAGACAATACTCAACTTCAAGTGCCCAGTGAGTGGTGAGCCCAGCTTCCTCCTGAAAATGGTAGGGGCCAGAGAAACACTTACTAGTAGGATTAGATTCTCTGTGCTTCTGCTTTTTCCATGCACCTCTTCTTTAGAAGTATCTAATAAGGAAATCAATAAAATGAAATACTTGGGCAGAATGGGGACATCTATTCACCAGCTCTCATTTCTCACCCTGACTTTATGAGTCTGGGCTTAGGACCTAGTACTGTGCAAATGCAGCCTCAGGATAGAACTGTGCTGGAAGAACTGAAACACTTAAAAAAATAATTCAGAGGTGGCACTATACCTGAATGAAGTTCAGGGTGAACTTATCAAAATGCTTTGTCCAATTTTAGTTTTTGTATTGTTCAAAAAACACAATCACAGAGTGAAAAAAACCCCAAAACAAACAAAACAAGGCCAACAAAAAACCCAAACCTCACTATATGCCATTAGAGCTGAAAATAATAATTTTAGATAAGGTGAAGCCTGAAGTACCTTGATCACTGTTAGCATAGATCTCCAAAATAAAAGGACTTCCAAAAGTAATTTGTTACTTCACCTGTTAGAAAAAGACATTCAGATTAAATTATTGGAAATTCAAATCATGGCAAATTCAAGTAAAAAAACCAAAAACAAACAACAAGACAAATAACCTTTTCTCGTTTGAAACAACGTACCTAGGAACATGGTGGGACTGCCAGCTGCTTAAAACTTTGGAGCAAGACTCCTAAAACACACACTGTGGGTCAACCAGAATTTACAGGTTTAAGGCAGAAACTACGCTAAAATAGTTTGCAGGAAGTCAACAGAAGACTTAGACTCGTTTTTGTTCTCTTTAAAAATCTCTGCTGCCAGATATGGTAAGAATAGGACAAGGAATGTCAGTGCTTGCCCTGGAGAAGCATCGTTTTCATGCATTTGTACAGTTTCTGGCCACAAGGGAGCAAGTTCCCCAGTCAGAGCTCACAAGTCCTGCTTTAATCAATATCATATTTAGCAATGCTCAGGCTACAAATACAGTGAAGTGCCTGCTGTTTCTATTCAATTTTCCAGTCTCATTTTCAACTCATGACACTGCATAGGATAATTGATTTACCTTGGTAGCAAAAGGAAGGCTGTTATTTTTCAGAGCTCAGGGAAACTTTGGCTAATAGCCAGTTGTACCACATAAAACCTCATGAATCATTAGATATGTGTTTCCATCCAACTAACCCTGCAATACACAGCTCTACTTAACCTAGTTTAACACATTTATCTGATTTCTTTCCTAGTCATAAATCCCCCTAGTCATAAATCCTCAGAAGCTTCCCAATAAACATTGCACTCATCCGTGTCTCAAAGGATACTCTGAAGCGGCTGTGAAGACTGCCTTCAAATGGTTTCTCAGAATTTTCTTACACATGAAAACAACTGTTCATGCTGCAAAACAAGTATCCAGATATTAAGAAATAGGAGGATTAATGTTATCAAGCCAAATCTATCCCCATTTTAATGCTTAAGCCTTCACCTACAAACTTCTTGTTCATGTTTGTTATTTGCTTCCATGTCTAGTTTTGCTTGTTACCTCCATCTCCCTCCATCATGTGTTTGGTTCTCCCTGCTTCATGGTCACTTGCTCAGCCAGCCCTAATCTCCTGTCACCAACTGCCAACTCATGTCCAAACTCAAGAGGTCCTTAGTTCTTATCTTAGGATTTTATTGCTTTGCTCCAGTTCCATCCTCCTAGATCCACCTAAACACAGCAGTGGGAACAGGACCGCAAGGTCACACTCTAACAGTCATCTGATTCAGAAGATAATCTTTCACAACTTTAAAACTGACCCAGCTTTCCCAGACATGGAAAATTTAAAACAAAAAACACTTCCTCCTAACTTCCAATCATCTTCCCAAGGCCCATGAGGGGAGGTAGGAACTAGCACAACTCAGCCACACAACTGGATGGAGTTGGAGCACGGGAAGAGACTGTTTTTTCTCAGTCTTGTTAGAAAGCATCTGGCTCTTTAGATTAAGGAACTTTACAGTTGCTAAGCTGTGGGCCAACACTTGTCATTGAAAATTCCAGCCCAAGGAGTGAAAGCTTGGCAAAGACATGAGCAACCAGATGGCCTGAGAATGGACAAGGAGTCATCTCGACAGCAAGAAGCAAAGCAGCTCTTCCTACTCTGCTCCAGGACTACACATCAACATACAATTTAGAAAGCATTAGCGCTGGCCCAGAGCACCACTTTTCCTGTTCTATACTCAGTACAAGCCATTGTGTCTTTGCACCACTTTATTAACATGCTTAACTGGCTCCTGACATTAATTCTGGGCTCCTTTAGCATCATTTATTGGTGTGCAGCAGCTTGTGTGACTGTGGCCAGTTAGAATGCTGAAAAAATAATATATTTTAAAGAAAAAAAAGGTCATCTATCTCTTTCTTTCCTCTCGTTTCCTCCTTTCTCTTAAAAACCTCTTGTGCTTTCCAACAAGTAGCCAAAAGAAGACTGGGTACAACCTAAGTTACATCTCAGTCTTCTCAGTGATCAAATGCACAATAAGGATTCTAATATCCCAGGAAACAGGACCTAAATTTGGAGCACTCTAGTCTTCATTACCTGAACTTCCTATTATTCCATCATCCGGCACAAAGTCTGCAAAAGGCGGAAATCCTTCCAACTTGGGTCTGCCACAAACCACTGTCAAAATAATGTAGAAGTGGAGCTCAGGATGAAATGAACTCAGCTCACATCACACTAGTCTCAGAATGGGTTAATAATGGCAAAACAGTGCAAGTATTTGTCCAAGTTATTTCTCCTTCAGGTGGACAAGAACCCATGGTCAACACAGGCTTAAGAGTGGTGGCCGTTGACAGCTCACCACAGGAGCTAATGCTTTACAATGTTTTTCACATTCCCCACCCTTGGCAGCAGTACTGATTTCCCATCACTGGAACATCCAACAGGGAACTCTTTGTTCTTGATTTCATGTAGCTCAAACCAGTTTTAAAAACAAAAAAAATCCCACTTCCCAAGTACGAAGCCACAATTTAACAAGTAGGAATCCCTCTCATCAAGTTATCCCTCAATCAAATAAGGAAACACTTGAAGTCAATGAATTCTCCTACCTTAACTCACTGTCAGCAGCAATGTCACAGCAGTCAGATTTTCCAGATGTGAGACACTCATGTTGCGTCCATCAGGTTAGGATCCTTCCCAGGCCCGGCCCGCTCTGAGTGCACTGCAGTGACTGCTGCGGAAGACTAGCCACGTTCATGAACTCCCCACACTTTCTAGCCTCTAGCTGCGTGGAATGAGGCGTTTCCTTCAGCCTATCTGCTAAGAATGCATGAAATGCACTCCAACGAGTCAACCAGGTTAGGAGGTTTCAGGAATGAGGAAAATAGGATTGTAAGTAAGTTTAGGTTTGTTTGTTTTGGGTTTTTTTAATGCAATGTGTACACAGTAGAGAAGACAGCGTGGACTTTGGAAAAGTTTGGAATAAGATGATAAACAAGCTATGGCAGAGAACTAAACTTGGCCAGGATGATAAAGGACTTTTCCTATGCCATGTTACAGAATATTCACTGTTAGGTTGGTAGCTACAAACACCTGTGAGAAAAAGATGACCTGTTTCCAACCCGGATAAACTAGATAACCAATCTTCTCATTTTTCTATGCTGGATCTGTCTTAATAACTATGGTGGTGGGGGGGGAGGGGTTAGGGGAAAGCGGGGAATCATTCTTCTTCTTGTAAGGGCTGTAGCAGGTTTACCAAAATTAGCAAATTACAGCCATTCCAGAAATGCTGAAACGGGGTCAAACTTGCCAGTCTCAGCTAGAAAAAACACACTGGGGAACCAGTCACCAAACTGGTGGCATTATGTCTTTTATAGAGTAGCTTAGGAGTTTGTTTACTCACCCAAAAAGCAGGAGAGCACAATGCAATTCCCTCTGCCTAAATACGTACGAATCCACCCTCTGCCCTTCCCAGAACAACTTAACCACCAGGCTGGGAGAGTTCCCGTGACGGTGCTTAGTCTTTTATTGACACACTGTTTGCATAAACACATTTTCATGGTGAGACAGACTGGATTCCAGTCCAACAGCAGGGCAAGAACCCTCAACATCTCCATCGCTCTTTCTCTGACCCCCTTTTCTAAACTGTCTCATATGGCAGAGTTTCCTCTGCTACAGCTTTCCAAGACCTTGTTCGAGATCTTCCTCTCATGCTGGCAGTTAAAGCACTCCTCAGGTTAAGATGGCATCAGTTTAAAGGTCCTAGAAAAAACTAGGGGGTAAAATGGGATTCTAATGCCTGTTCTTCAGTACAGGAATTGAATGACTGATTTCTAGTGCTTTTGAAGCATTCAAAGTGCCAAAGCTTTGAAGAAAAAAAAAATTTAAAAAACCTTTGAGAATAAAAAAATTAAAATTCTACTTGTCCTTATTAAAAACAACTTCACAACCTCAATTTTAACTACAGTGTCTACAGTGATCCCTCCTGCTCCTTTTCCATCCATGCAGGTCCATTAACACCCCAAGCCAGGAAGAAGGCTGAGACCACACCCATAAACAGGGAACAAATACCATATCCCATTTAGGGTTCCAGCAATGTGTCTATTGGGTCCAGCTGGAAGCTCTGGCATGTTAACACATGTGCTTTATAAACTGAAACCCCTGTGCAACAAATGCTACGGTATCTTTTACTGAGGAAAAAAAGAGATACATTATCTTAAAACTAATCAGCAAAGACTTGTTCTGTTCATGAGTTTGTTTATTAAAAAGGTAGTATAAAACACAACCCCTTTAAGAAACAAATTGAAGACAAACGAAGGGTATTCTCAGATGCTGTCAAAAGTCTAGATATTATTCAAATACCATTTGCTTTTTAATGTTGCTTTTCTAAAGGATAAAGGAAAATGCTCAATTTATTGAAAGAAAATCACCTGTCAGAAAAAATTCCAAGTCTACTTAGTGTAAAGTTTAATCTAACAATAGATTCTCATATTACAGAATGAGCAAAAAACCAGTTTGCTGCAAAAGGTTTCATAATTCTAGAAATACTTGACAGAACTTTCAGAGTATCCTGACAGTAAGATGTCAAGCTATAATGAACACTAAAACACACACAAGTCAAATCAACACAAATACACAACTCACAGAATTCATTTACCATACTGCAGTATGTTTCCTCAAAGGCAGAAATAAAAATAAGAATTTAAAATCCAATTAAAATCTATTGGAATGTATTCTTTTTTTCCAAATTTGGTTTGGTTTAGGTTCAAGAATTCAGGGTATGAATATCGATGAAAGCCAGGTTTGGGTTTCCATGAAGCATCCAACACCTTCAAGTTTTCTTAAGTGAATTAAGCTAATTATTTGTAATTGCTAATAGGTTAACATTAACTGAGTAATGTCTAGGACATGTTTTAGCTAAAATGCACTGCATTTAACATACTAAAGATTTTAAGTGAATTGCAATCCTTATACAAAGCCTAAGCTGTACAAGGGACTGAAATTCAATTAAAAAAATTTTAAAAAGTCAGCAGGAGAAGCAGATAAACATTTTGATGCAAAATGAAACTAATTCTCTCTTTACACCTGTATATGAACATTCGAGAACCTGCGAAAAAAGAGAAAACCTTCTAGGAAGCTTTTTATTTTGAGGTTTTTTGTTTCCAGCTGTCTACCTTGGCCATGCTCCTCAAGCCATGTCATCTCTGGTGAATACCTGTAACTCCATAAAATTCCTTGCCAGCAAACCACTGAACACCATTTGATTCTAAAGCAAACTACCAATTTATCCTGAAGCTAAGCAATGATTTTGTATGGTTCATTAAGTGATTCTGCCAAACTATGCTGAAGAATCAGTTAATACTCTGTCCCCACTGTTGTATTTAAGTGGCTTCAGGTCCATTTTGTTACACGGAGAATTGGCAGAAACAACTACTTCTCTAGTTCAAAACTGAGCAAAAATAATTATCCACAAATTGTTTCAGCCTGCTGCTAGTTATTGTTTTCATCATATTCAGAGGAAAGGAGATAGATTCTCTTAATGTGAACCTCTCACCAAAAGCACAGGGATGGAGGAACATGCAGTAAACTGGAACACTAGAATGGGACCTAAAAAAAACTTAGAAACTGAGGAAAAAGGTTGTTTTTGTCACTTCTAATGAGCAAAAAAAGTAGTTAGAAAACACTTTTAATTAAAGAACAAATAAAGTTAAAATTCCTTTAGGGTTTTAACTTCTTACCAATTTATGGATGACACTGATCAGTAAGAAAAATATGTAAGTTTAAAAAGCAACTCAGCTTGTTCAAATTTGTTAAAATTTCTAATTAAACATTACTGCTCTACACTATAAGAATTTTATAATCATACTTCAAAATAGCAATTTTAACTTCTGTGAAAAATTCTGATCTTTGTTCAGGTTAATTTATAAAAAATTCATAAATTCAAAATAATTTCATAAGTAATTTCAAAAAGGAAAACATCTAAAGAATTTGCTTTCAATGAAAATCTGCTGAAAAGAGTCACAGCTGCATTAACATCTCCTTGGACTACTAAATGCCTCAAGAATTCAATGAATAGTTTATAAAAATATATTTTTATATCTTACTGGGGAAAATGGAGGTAGACAAAAGGAAAATACAAGTTTGAGTATAATGCCGCACTTGAGAACAACATATTTGCAGGGAAAAAGAGCTTTTATTTTTTAAGAATCCTAGCTAATAGGATTTGGTCTGTCTTTGCTGGTGGTCTACTTTAGTGTGAAGTCTAAAGGAGAAGGTGAGAGGACTAAGATCACATTCGACTTCTGCAGCAAGCCAGTCAAATTTGCACAACAATTGGAGAGAGGAAGGTTTACTTCGCACACAACAACTCCTTATTTTTCAAAGTCTTACTTCAAACACTAACCTTGTTTTCCGTATCTGATACCATGATAAGGCTTCATAGAACTTAACAAGTTTTATGTATTTGTCCAGAAGTTTCCCTATATCAGCTGTAATTCCACTGTTAAACAGGTGATTTAACTGTGAAGTGTTACACAGCTAGGCTCCCTTAAAAAAAAAAGCAAACAAAACACAAGAGTAAGAGATCTAAAGCCTGGCGTCTAGAAGCTGGAAGAAAAAAAAAGGAGCACTGAAAGCAATACTCACCACGCTAGACTGCACTCCTCA
>VYZT01025071.1:111794-124533 GCA_013400735.1 Pomatostomus ruficeps
TATGCAAACACTTCCAGCTCTCAAAGGTCTGTGGTGCTTATTATCGATAAAAATAACTAAGGCAGAATCAACACAACCCAGAAATGCATCTGACTATACCACTACATGCAACTACTAACTAGGCAGAGTTCCAACTTTCCTGAAATCTTCAAACCCCTGCTTTGCTGAAACACACAATCTACACACTTGGAAAGATGAGAAAATGGACTTTTTTTAGCTGGCAAGAGCTACATCTCCTCTTTACAATGCAACTCAAAATGGGAAATTTGCCATAGCAGTGTATTATGAGCCCCCAGACTTTTAACCCTTGAATTCAAATATGACAGTTATTTTTGTCACAAAAACACGTAATTTATAACCACAGCAGCAAGTGATAACTTAGATGCTCTGGCTGGCACAGCCACCCACACATACTGACTATATATTAAAAAAAACCCAACAGAAAGTTAGAGAACCATATAGACTTCAGGAAAAAAATCTATATAGTAATCTCAGAGCACAAGGTTTGAAAATAACATTTTCAGAGTATTCTGATTACCTCATGATGGAAATACAGGAAGTAGCATCTATAGTTTCTCACAATCCAATATGAATTAAAAAAATTCAAAAGATCCTCCTTGCAAATGTGTACTGGTAACCATCCATATGAACAGCATGTTATTAATTTTTAATTGTTTAGTGCCTAAATCCAGGTTCTTTTATCCTTACTTATCAAAATAATGGAATTCTAAATTAAGAATGACTTTGCCCAAAACAGCTCGCCCCAGTTATTTTTGAAAGCCTGCCACTTCTTAAGATATCTAAAGTTAGAATATCTTCTAAGTCTTTGCTTTTGGAAATATTTTGAAGAGGACTAGCATTTGCTTTTTCCATGTAAGAGCATTATTTGAAAGCATATTTTAAAGTATTCTAACTTTTGCACAACAAACTGTAGTTTGAGCTGCCAAAAGCATTCAAATTTTATGAAATATGGAAGATCCTCCCCACTCTGAAGAGCACACAGAGCTAAACTAAAATGTTGAGAACTCACATTCATCATGCTAACAAAGTTAATCAAAAACTCTTACTCTAATTAAAAGCAAGAACTAATAAAGCCACCATAAAAATAAAAAGCCTATTTTGATACCTACTGCATACAGACCACGAGAGTTTCAGATCAATCTTATTATGATCTAGAATATGTGTGTTCATGCATTTCTAGTCTCCTTGACATAATTCCAGCCTCTATCCAACATCAACAGAAGATCTAAAGAGGGGAAGGAAAAATAGTTTGCTGAATGCTGTGATTTAATAACCTATCTTCACTTAGTTTGCCTTAGGGTTGCTATGGCAGCACTGCCTGCCACTTTCTTTAAGCTTGTGACCTGGTAGTACTCATCATCTGCCACCTAATATATAGCAACACATCCAATGCGTTCACCCTATACGTATCACAGCACCTGTTCCACAAAATGATCCAACATATCAGGACACAAATTATTGAAATACTGAGTACAGGAAGGGGTACAGGAAAATTAACAGTACAATCCACATATCTTGCAAAAGCTTTGCATTACTTAAGCTACATACAGTTACATAAACGTAAGGGTTGGAACATATTTCACACTCACATGATGAAACACTAACAAGCGGTTAGAACAAAAGAAGCCTGATAAATTTTACTCATCAGTGCTCTTGGCAACTTGAGTTACTTTACCTGAACAGCCAATTAATACAAACCTTTAGAACCTCATTAAATACTGCTTTTAATGAAAACTTCAAAGCACACAGTTGATGATATTCTAATATGCCTATATTTGTATGAATATTGTCTGCAGTCACCCTGAAGAAAGGGATACACTCAAACATCACCCTAAAAATCATGCTTTCATGAAGTATGAAAGGCGTTATGTATCAGCTTCATCATCACTGCCTGCAAGGCTGCTGTCTGTGGATGGAGCTCCATCTTCATTAATACCCTGACCATTATTCTCCCTCTTATGAGCTTCATCATTTGCATCCTCCTTAGATTTGTTATTAACCTCTGGAGGTTGTTTCCCTTCGGGCAGTTTAACACTACTTGATGCGGAATCCGAATCAGATGTAGTTTGTTGCTCCTTTGCATCAGGATCCCCTAAAAATGACTCCCACACCTTGAGCCTTTCTTCCCTTTCTCTTGCAGTCTCCTCCACCTGTTAAAGAAGTGTTTATACACATTATTACAGAGTCATACTTGACAAAATTAGTATTTACACAGATAAAATTAAACTAAGATTTATATTACAGAAATATCTCAATGCTGACTGGTAACTAATGATCTGTACATCCAGTGTGGCTAATCCCCTAAGTTGAGGCTTTCAGTATTGAAACAGGTCCTCTAATTTTTTGCTGAGCTGAATAACTGAAAACGATTTTTGGAGACATTACACAGCTTTCGAAAAGAAGCACGATAATGCAGGGATGAGCAGGGGAAGGGTATAGGGACAGGAATGCCAAGAATTCAAGCATATGTACTGTTTGGAAGACATATTTGATAAAACAGAACCATGAAAGGCTACCTGATAATCCGTTACACCATCCCATGTTTCAGCACTGAGTTGACGGCCACCAAACCACCTTCCATTTAGAGTCAGTTTGCACAGATCAGCTTCTGTTGCTTCTTTAAACGACACAGAAGCGACGCCATCAGGGTGCCTCTGTAAGGACAGGTAACTTGCATTTAGTAATAGTCTAACTAATATATTTATTCCAATGCCCTTTAGATGGTGTTACAAAATCAATCAGGATATAGCTCCATTCTGATCATACATAATCGTGGTTGAAAAGTTCAGTTTTCCAGTTTCCATATGTTGTTCTGTTGGCGCACAGAACACAACTTTTAACACAGAAAACAAAAAATACTTCCGCTAGCTTAGCTACAAATAACGCATCCATACACTTTAAAACTTGTGACACGTATCCAGCCTCTTGGGAAGACTTAGTTTGCCTTCACACAGGCTGAAGTAGACAGGTGCTTAGACATTAAGTTCCTTAGGTTTTAAAGTTCTGAAAGATTAAGTCAAGTTTCCATGAAGTATATACACGCAAATAAACGCTCCACTCATATTTAAAGCAGCCTAAACGTTTTGCACCTTTGCATATTACATCAATTCTGCCAACACAACATGTAAAAATACCTACATCAAATATGAGAACCTTCTTTACTTGACCAAACTTTTCACACTCTGTCCGCAGATCTTCTCTTATCTCATTCAGCACTAAAGGGTCCTCCTACAAAGCAATTACACAGCTTTAATTAAATATAAGCACTCACTTCTCTCAGCTTTATTTTTGCTCCATCACTAGTGGTACACATCTGCCAATCAGTTAAAAGTTTGTAAGTTAAGTGCTGTTATGCTGCATTTTCAAAGCCACCTGGGAGTTGGCAGACAACTCTTACTTGAATAAATACTACTTGCTAATAAAGCCATCTTGCGCTTGTTTCTCCATTCTAACCATTACTGTTGTTTGGAATATTGTCAGATATAAAGGTTTTTCAGACAGTGAAAAACCGTGCCGTGAAAAATACGTTCTTACCAACATTTTTTTCTTGCTTTTGGAGAGAGATGAATGAATTTAACAGAGATGCTTGGCACAGGAGAATGCCCTTCCCAAAGAGCGAGTTTAATTTTGTTTTCATCTGCTTAGAATTTTGCTAAAATTTGTATGGCAGAAAGCTCAGACAACTGTAACTTTTAACAGCATAATCTACAGAAGCAAACTGCATCTTCCTACCTCAAAGTCCTTGGGGTGAAACATATTCCTGATAATAACAATGCGTTCATGCCGCATTCGAGTTGTCCCATCTTTCTTCTCCGGCCTCCAATCCAGCTGTCTAATGAAATGAAGCAACAGTAAGAAGATATTGTTGCGGCTCTCTTCAGTTTCTACAAGTATTTGTTGAAAAAAAATCATTAATTTGGCATTTCTTGCAATATTTTAATATATATTTTGACACAAACAGTTAAGTTACTCTCCTAAAAAAATGCAGTAATTACCCACATTTACTACTGCTACCAAGCATTTGAGGTTTTAAGGCACTTAAAGGCTCATAGAGGGAATATAAATAATTTTTCAAAGTAAAGTATTTTTTAAAACACTAAGAAAATATTTATGAAGTATTAATTCCTTCCTATTATCAACTCAGAGGAACCAGCTGTTTTCAAGTACAATTAAAGTGTCAGTATTTTAGCATTTTTTCCTAACTTAATTTGTAAAAAAGGGAGATCCACTATTGCCCTTGGTAAAATTTAATTGCTTTTACTTAAAAGAACATGCAAAAACACCTTGACTCTTACACAGACATTACTACAAGATGTATTTTGTTCCCCAGTGTAGAGCCACTAACACAAACTAGTCATGTAAGCCAGCACATCAGTTCTAGGGCTTTGCCTTCTCACAGTAAATCTTACTTCTCGTAGAAATGCCTACTTCATATCCTCTTACAAAAAATCCCACACATTTACTTACACTTTTAAATCTCAAGATCATACATTGGGGAGAAATCCTAGGTTTCTTCTCGTACCTGCTACTTTAGCTGGAGAAAACCTGGATTTCCAATGAGAGTAGTTTTACCAGAAAATTATGCTCTTCAACTCAAAAGGAACACAGTCCTTTTATTCACACAAATTGCTGTCAAATGCAATTTCATCATCTTCATACACCTGCCTACACACTGGAGACTTCTTACAGCAAGAACTGTCACTGTATCTTTGGGGCAGATTCAAGCTACATTTCAAGCTACTTCTGGCTTTAACTGGTAAGATATCAAGTAGCCTTTGCTCCATGTAACTATGGGAAAACATTTCTGCATTACTATTTACAATGTTTAGTGGGATGTTGCTTTCATTAAAATATCAAAAGTCTTATATTCTAACTTCTTTCTTCTTTAATCTGCACCTTCTTGGTTCCAAAAGGCAGAAAAACAATTTTTAAGTGACAAAAGCAATGAATCAAGGTGCAACTCAAAACCCAGTATATTTTATAGCAGAGAGAGATGTCTGGGGGAATCTACAGAGATATTTTAGTATTTGCTCCTGTGTCAGCCAGTATTTCTTGCCCTTTGCAACTACTGCAGTATGGCAGTAAATATATGTGAGCAGCCAGAATGTTACAACCTTCCAACAGTAAGCTCAGATATTGTGACAGGACTTGCACACTCTTATCCACTGAGGAAAAGTCTTTCATCTCCTCAGAGTCATAATATTTTCTTCTACATCTGAAGACACCATTGCTCCCTATGCATTATTTTAACGTGTGAATCACAAAGAAGTTCATTATATCAACACTTAATCTAGGAGTTCGTCCCCCTCAAACGTGCAATAGTTAAGCTATTGCACTGTCAGAAAAGACTAACTTTTGCATAACTTAGCTTTGCATTTGAAAGAAAGCACCACTTTACTAATAGTACTTAGAATTCTATCAATATTCCACTGAAATAAAAAATACAAACTTCTGCTGTTGAGACAACTTCTTCTTGTAGTCTTTACATTTCTTCTTCTTTTTGCTTGCATCATACTCCCCCTTCAGTTGGAACTTTGCAACTTCTACATGCAATTTATAGCCTCGGATTTCTGCTTCATCCAGAAGTCTCAAAGCAAGTTGAACCGATTCTCTCTATTTGAAGATAAAACACAGCACAAGCGTTAGGGAACATGGTAAAGTAAAACTGTATTCCAACAACATGTCATTAAGTATATTGTGTTAAGAATCGAGTTCCCGTCACAGAAAACCAAAATGGCCAAGTCTTCTGACACACAGCTAGCAATGTTTACTTGATCAAAAGCCAGCATTTCTTCACTCCTGTTGCAATTGATTAATACTTCCAAAAGCAGCTGCATATATTTCGTGCAAATATGTCACAGACACTAAACTGCAATATCCAAGCAAGCTGATGAACTTAAAAGCAAGAATAAAAGGATTTCAGGGGACTGATTTCCTACAAAACTTGTATCACTTTTACAAGAACAGCAGATGTTGAGACTCTTAAGTAATTTTTAATGTTTTCCTAAATGTCTTTTAGAGTGAAGACTGTATATATGCTTGTGCACTCCACAGCCCTAACTACTACAATTACAAAAACAGCATAGACTACAAGCCATTTGATTTAGTATTCCTGGTGCTTCTTGCAGAACTAAAACTGCACTTGCAATCACCAACTTTCCAAATGATTCACAAGTGAAACACATAAGGAAATAGTACTGCAGCCTAATCTTTTATAGCTTAATAAAGGATGAAAGCATAGTTCTGAACCAAACCCGTTCTCAACTAAAAGCTGTAAATACAGGACTACAGTATGTTCCTTCCTGGCTCACTATTTTTGTATTCTTGGTTACACAGTTGCATATTTTCAAAGTAAAAGGTGAGGAGCCCCCCATTTCAGCCCATAATCACTGGCACCCAAGACAGAAGTATGTTCAGCAGGTATTATGGCCATTTCCAGAGCGAGGGTGAGGCTGGATAAGAGGAAACAAATGAGGAAAGTGGGCATTTCTGGAGTAAATCTTTAAAACAGACACCTATATTCCAAACTGTGCTTTAGATTTTCAAGAATCTTCTGAATGTGATTCTGGAACAGTGGCCATATGTGCCTTCGGTAGGAAGGAAAACTGCATTTCAGTGCACCACTGACCTTCAAATAACAACAGAGGCCATCTCCTTTAAGGTTTCCTTCCTTATCTTTGTACAGTTTGATCTTGTGTTCTTCTGTCTGAGGATCTCGCATGATGATACCACATTTTGACATGACCTGTACAAATTCATCTTTTGTAATGTCTGGAGGTAAACCTGCAAAATAAATTCAGAGGGCTCGAGTATGCTCTATTTAAAAAAAAAACTCATTAGAGCAAATCTTCCCATAGTGTTTCTTTAAATGAAATATATCAAAATAAAGAACATTTTACATACACTGCAAGAAACCACTGCCAGAAACCACTGCCCTTGGGCATTACCTTCTAAGTATTACTTCATACCAGTATTTTGAAAATCCTTGTTCTTTGTAATAGGTGTACTGCACAGAAACACCTCTGTGTTCCCTCATATGCACACCTAGAGCTTTATTGTCACACATGTCAACAACACTGCAGTGGACCCAAAGGCCTCTGCAAAAATAACTCTCCTGCGCAAGCTTTAAGTTCCACTGCACCTCTAGGTATCTGAGACAAAAAAACCACTCATAAGAACACAACCTATAAACAGACAACTGTTTTCTCCACTCACAAATTTGATAAAAAGAGTAACTGATAACGTATAGAGATTTTAAGGTCTGAAATATGAATTGAGGATAAGAAAAAAACCAAAATGGATGAGAAAATTATGTGGATGTCCCATGCTAGTTTGGCCTGCACAAAGATTTTTGAAAATGCAAGTATGTGCACTCCTGTGACTGCTCACAACCACCAAGTGTACCTAAGTATATGCATCTAGAGATAGTACCCCACCATCCAAAATAGACAGAGAAACACCATAATAAGTGTACAGAGCATTTCATTTGAGCTTTCACGATACTTTCTCCCACTATTCCCAACAGTTTTTTACTGTTTCCACCTTCTTACCTATTAATTACGTAGTAGAGCAAATAAAAATTAGAGACTAAGTGATATGTAGAGTTGATCCACTCTCTCGTTATAAACTTGTCATTATCCTATCCCTTGAAAGCCTGCAGAAACTGCTTTTCTTACAAAAAATCAAGTTAGTGACTTGGCTGACACAGCTCACGGAGTACCACATTTAACAGATAAAAGCATGGAATACGTCCCTTCTACTTCTTTCCCACATCTGCAAGTTAAAGGTCACAAAGATATTATGCAGTAAGGAACATAACATTAAGTACCTTGCAAGTGACAGACTGCATAGGTAATATTAGAGATATATATATATGAGTCTCTTTTACCATCTTTACCTCAAAGTAGATAAATAAATACTATTACTTACCTGTCACATAAACATTTGTGTTTCTGTCTTCTTCAACATGAAACCACCCTAAACACAAGAGTTTTAATTCGGTTATGGTAATATATTAAACATGGGAGCATGCACTAACATTTATATTCCTTCAGATTTATAAGAATTTTTCCTTGCTCACAGGGAAGCTTTGAACATGTCTTATTGTGTCTTTTTCCCCCTCTTCTGTACAGATTCAGAAGGGTACCTACGAAGCACCACACAATTTTAGAACCATTCTGGAAATTTCCAGCACAACCTTATCTTTGCTGTACCAGATAACAAGGAGCAACTGCCAGTTTTCCCTCAGTACAATGCAGGTCACAGAGGGAAGTGCTTTGTCACTTACCTGGCTCTAGCTTCCTTTTTTCCGATTTTTGTTTTGGATCTGTTTGTTTTGGTCCTGTCTCATTTGCTGATGGTTGTGTTCCTGAGGTCTTAGAACTTATTGGCTGCTTACTTTCAGTGGCAGTACCAGAAGCAGATGAAGTGTCTGTCTCATCTGCGTGGAAGCCATAGTTGGCGTGATAGGTTGCCAGGAAATCTTCTGTTATCTGAAAAGAAATTAGGAAAATTGATCTAAAATTTCAAAGAACTATAAATTCAGGTTTGTATTTTAATGTTAGTAGGTGACGGTCACTTTCTAATCTGGCAACATAGAAAATAACAATATTTTATAACAATTAATATGATCTTTGCAAACCTATATACACAACAAGAACAATCAGTTCAGGCATTACCTGAACTAGACCAAGACACAAATTCCACACAGCACATGAGTTTTTCACAAACGTTTCACAAGTTCTGCCATCTTTCAAACAAAGCTTTCTGCTTTCCATGTGAATTGGATCTGCCTGAAGGACAGAATCCAAGCGCTCCTGGCCATGGTGAAGAGACAAAGTGACACTGATGGCAAGCCAACAACTTATCCACAGATGATGAATGACTGACATCTGTAGGCATCTGCCTTTTCATGGAATCACTTCCAGAGAGGACATGTATTTGTGTTGACAGACAGTCAATATTGCACTTAACCAGAGATGTATCTTAATACACTGCTTCTAAGGCAATAGGCTTTACTTTATATCCTACTAATAGATATAGAATTAGTTTTCTCTTTTCCAGAGAGACTATATTTAGATAAAATACAAGACTGTCTAATGCCTACGTTTTAGAGGTCAAAATAAAATTTAAAAAACAACCCACAAATTACATCCCGTAGTTCCAGCCACTAGCAATCACATGCAAAGAGATACATCATAGCTGCTTTTGTTAGCATCTCTGCATTCTGAAGTATTTTCTGAAGTTATACACTCTGAAATATTTATTCTTAAAATTGAACCTTAACCTTTGAACATTTAATCTGACTCTGACCTGTGCTGCACTGGCTTCCTCTGTATTCAAAAGGGAACTACACTTAACACTGTTAAGCTATTGTAAGAGAGCAATTTCAAGTGTCAGTGATGCAAAAGTAATCTCTTATCTTCCATAGTGATGTGAAGTTTGATGTGTCAACTCTAAAATTTCATTATGACAAATCAGAAATGCAAAATTGACAGTAACGGGCTTGTCAGGATTAATGCAAAATGCCATGGAGCCCCATAACTTTAAAGGTTAGAACAAAATAGCTCTTAGGCTAAACAAGATTTGCCCCACACCTCCATAAAGAATGTAAATGGCAGGTCTTCCAGATGTGACATAACACAACATCAAGAGAGAAAAAGTACAACATGTTTAGTGAAGAAAAGAAGACTCTGTGCTCTAATCAGGTTCATTATATTTGACATTAGCAATCTTAGCAAATCCTTAGTGTTACTGTTGAAGAGATCCAGAGAATTAAGAAGCTTCTATACTTTCTGGTGAACAGCATTATTAATTTTCATCAGAGAACCTACTGGCAAATTAGTGATTAAACCTGCAACAACCAGCCACCTTCCTGCGGCAGGATTATTTTTCAGCTTCCAGGGGAACTGCATTCTGTGTAAAGCTCCCTTTATTCTTAGTAAATTACCTACCATGGACTACCAAATTTTGCCGCTCAATAACAAAGATGTTTTCTGCATAACATTCTATCGTCCTACCACATAACCACTACCACTATTTCACTTTAAAATGTCTTTTTGCAAGCACAGAGAAGTTTATACACGTATAAAGGCTTTTATTGGAACTTCTGTCCTACCATGCCTGCATGAGAAACAAGAACTCAGAGAACTGAGTACTGGAGGCTTCAATCCAATTCTGGTGGAGAACATCACAGAGATCAGTCCTGCCTGTACACCCGCGCAGACATGCAGTTTGGGGTGATTAAGTTCATAGGAGAAGAAACACAATACTACAGGACATGTGAGCATGTAATTAACTGCTGGTCCCACTGAAATGGAAAGGAATATATTAACCAAATGAAGAACAGATACCCTGTGCTGGCAGACGACAGCCAATGTCTTTATTTTCACAGTAAGCGATGCAAGCAGCAGATGAATTCCACATGTTATTTTGTGCTACGTCTGTGAAGCACTAAAAAAGTTGGTATTCATCAATACAGTACCAGTGAAAGAAAAATAATTAAATAATAAACGAGTTACAATAGCTTCTATTAAATATTTTATTGTCTCGTCTCCAAATTTTTCTGGGGAATGCTGACAGTTAATATCATTTACTTTTTGCACTGCTTTGAAACACACTTTACAGTGTTTTTACAGTGGAAGTAAAGCAGACATTGTATTCCCAAAGCAGAGCAGCAGCACAATCCCAGCCTGTAAATGATGATTACTTAGACCAGTCAGAATATTTTCATTTTTTGTCAAGAAACATAGATTAAAAATTTTATTACTGCTCATGGAGAAAGAAGTACAGCTTCTGATTACAACAGTCTCCCCAATTTATCTGAATAAAACACTCTGTTCATAATCATCAGCCAAAAGAAGTAACCTGAAAAACACTACGACATCCAGCTGGGTAAAGAATCTTTGTGCAGCACTATGGGTCATGGAGAGGTCACCAATTTCTACTATACATCATATTTACTAACGAACTTTGCTGCTCCTATTTAACCTGTCCAACCCTTAACGTTATCTTCCCTTCAAGACAAAACAGACAAAAAAAGCCCTTAGGAAAGACAAATGCTACTCAAAAGAGACACATTTCAAAAAAAGAGGTGAGAGGAAGGGGAAGAAATGGGAGCAAATCAGGAAGATCCCTTTTACAAGTTACTGTGCTTACTGGATATAGTACCCCATACGGAGCCAGGAATACTCATTTCTCCACTGCTCCACTTTGTGAGTCTGGATTTTTCACATTTTTACCCCTCCATAAGCCATCTGCTCCACAGACACCATCCTAGGTTTGCATACATTCAAACTTGGCACTACAGGCTTCACTCTCTCTCAGATTCTCTGAATTGCAATGAATTCACAGTCACAAGTTAGAACTGGCAGATTACATCCATCAAGTAGATGCCATAAAATGCCTTAAATTAAGTAATTGCCCCTCATTCTTTGTTATATGATAACAAAACTACTATTTCACTCGCAGATCAGTAGATTAGCTCAACATAATAAATCTACGTTCATTCTCCCCTTGAAGAGGCACGTTATTATAGCAAGACCATACTCTATACTTAAAATATTTAATTAAAAAAAAATTAGAAACTGTAACATATTCCCAAGCTGTGGAATGCCACTAAGACAAATACACTTATTTTTTTTCAAGTGCAGTTCTAACACTGAAGGAGATGGAATAACACATCTCTTATTTGACATGATTTTCAGATAATAATAAAAGAGGGATAATACTGCGCTATTTTCATCTAAACCTCATAACATACTAATTCATTTCTACGCTGTCCACAAAGGGATCACCACAGCTACCGTGACGGAGACTGAAACACATCCCAGGCACCTCCAATCAACATCCACAAATATAACCGTGACTTCATCACAGGCCCGAGCAACTCTACAGATTCTCCGCCAAGGCGAACAGCCAACGCGCAGCTTCTCACAACTGCACAGCCGGTCAAAGACGGAGACGGCGCCGTGGTTTTGCCTGTAAAATGGAGTGTTTTGGTGCTGCTGAGACCTCACAGCAGACATGATGTGGCTGAATTGGGACACGTCCGTGCCGACGAGGTTCGGCATCAACTGCTGCTCTTTCTCCCCCTTCCTCGGGGCTCCCCCGTACCCACCTTGGGAAACCAGGCCTTCTTCTCCAGGTCCCACTCGTAGGCAGCCCCGTCCGCCGGGTCCACGTAGGTAAAGGGGTCGGACTCGCCCTCGCCTTCGGCCTCGGCTGGCTTGGCCTCGTACTGCTGCTGAAGCTGCAGCTGCCGGTAGAACTCCTCATTCCCGTCCTCGCCGCTCATCCTGCCCCGTTCTCCGGGCCTTGGGCACCCGCACCGGGCCTGGGCACCCGCGCTCCTTCCGCCGCCTCAGGCAGGCAGGCAGGCCCGCCTCGCCTCGTCCCACACCACCTCCCTCGGTGGCGGAAGAACGCGCAGACAACCCCGCACCTCACACGGCCGCCGTGACCGCCCCGAGCCCCGGTGTGCGCACAACACCGGAAACAGCGCCTGCACCGCCGCGGCTTCCTTCCGCCCGCCCGGCCTCTTACCCCGCGCTGCGGCCCGTGAGACCGGCGCTGCTGGGTCACGCGGGGAGCGGCGGAGCCAATGGGAAGCAGCGCGGGAGGGAGGGGCCGGGGCGCACAGGGGACCGGGAGCGGGGCCGGGGCGCACAGCGGGCCCCGGGGCAGGGGGCCGGGGCCGGGGCCGGGGCGCCCAGGGGGC
>VYZT01025071.1:124560-136987 GCA_013400735.1 Pomatostomus ruficeps
GGAGCCGGGGGCGTGTTTTGTCGCCTCTGGGCGGGTCCTGAGGGCGGTGGGTCCGCGATGGAACAGGGGCGGTCGCCCAAGCGGCCTTACCCCTTTTTCTCTTGCCCTTTTTTTCCCCCTTTCCTTTCACCCTGAGTCTGCCGCACTGTTTCACCACAGGCAGGGGGTCTGCATGAGGGCAGCTGTTCCTGGCGTACCAGACTGCTTTGGGCGAGAAGCTCTACCTTGATGGGCTTTGCATGGGGACTACTGCAGGTTTACTTACGTGATAAATAAAAGTTTGAGGCACAGAAGGTCCTCCCTGCTGCAATGCAATAGGGAACTATTGCGCCTACGACAACACTAGACAGGGAAGCGGCTTTGCTGCGTGTGGTGCTGTACAGGGCTGCCTGCCCTCTGGCACTGGAAGTGTACTCATGTCCTACTAGGGGCAAAGATGGAAGCAAAAATAGATAAATGAGATTGAAATGGCACTCTAAATGTCAAGAAATCCTATTGCTGCTCGCTACTCTCTTGGCTGAGGGTGTCCAGCGGTTGTGCTCCCTTAGGAAAGGGTTGGTATGTCATAATAGTGGGATAAAGCTTGGCTTCAAAACACTCAATTCCTTTTGCATTAATGAAGTCTGCAATTAGTACTCTGTCTGTGGATACTTAAATATTTTAAATACAATTTTCCCTCAAACCAGTTCTCTTAAAAGCCCCTCATCTAGTGCCATCTGGTGGTTTTTACAGTGTATCCCAGACAGCATTACGTCAAAACCGAATTTTAATTGCAAATGTATTTTAAATTATTTTTATTTAGAGGACGAAGCAGCATACTCTTCATGTTTACTTTTGCAAACCTTAACCTAGAGCTATAAAACCCCATGTATCAGTGTACATGTTACAAATGTAAATGGAGCTGAACAGCCCCAGTGAAGCTGGCAGTAGCTGGTTGCCAGGAGCAAAACAATCTTTCCATTCAGAAATAAAAATTATAAACAGAAGTTTTCTGGAAATTAGTATACCAGATACAAATATACAGACTAGAATGATAATAAAATCAAAGACATGATTGTGAAACTCTGCAGGGAGAGACCAATATCAGGTCCCTGCCTGGGCACCAGGCTGTCAGACAAAATAGTTGAAGATATAAATATAGAGTTCTAGTAACCTTTGGCTGTTGCACAACGAAAGTTCAGCCTAGTTAATGACATCTTTGATGCTTCAAGAATTTTCTCCTGGCAGGTCTATTACGGTAGTTGTCCAAAGATTGCTTTGTGATCAGTTATAAACTTACTGCCTATGGGACATTTGTCTTCACTTTCAAACAAGTTACTGGATTTTGGAGAGAAGCATGAAAGGCTTGACATAAACTGCACTTGCTTATAAAATTTGGAATTGGATATATGTTTGGAAATCAGATAATGATAGCCTTAAACTTTGTAAGAGAAATACAGTTTAAGTATTAAACTCCTTGTTTTATTTTTGCAGGGTTTATTACGTTTATTACCTGAGTGATTACAGTGAGGTCTGTACAGCTTTCCTAACTGTGCAGATCTGCCTACAGCAAGGCACTGGGACACTGTCCTGGGGAGTAGGAGATCCAAATTTATTCTCAGTCCAATGGGAGTAAGAGAGTGCTTGTGTGCAGCAGGGTTAATGCTCAGTAAATCTGCTCTGCACACTTTGATGTAGTTACGAGGACAAACTGCCTCGAGTTCCCTCACTTCCTTCACATAACAGAACGTGTGACGGCAGCTGCTGCAGCGCAGCCTCCCAGCGGTGCTACTGCCATCTGCTCCCCTCCTTCTTGGTAAAGACACAGTGAACCAGCCCAGGGAGCCGACTCAGCCGGAAACTCATCATTTTGTGGGGTCGAGACAACTTATCTCTCAATCTCACTCTTGAAATGATACAGATCATGGCTGCACAAGCACTGCTGCTGCAAGCTGCATCCTCTGAAGGAGGGTGCAAAGAGCGCAAGAGTTCCACAGCTTGGATCAGTCCAAGCTGTCCAGAAATGGTCTTTTAAATCCTGGCAAAATGTCTCAAAATAATTATTAAAAGGACGCATTAGCATGATGATTCTGTATCTGTCTGCGATACAAGGCAATTTTGCCTCATCAGAGCTGAGTGATGGTCTAGAGAGACCACCTGAATGTTGTTCTAGAGGTACCACCTACTAAAAATACATATACATTGGTTTTCCTGAAGTGTTTTGCCCCCTATAAGAGGGTAACCAGCAATTTGCTACCTAATCCTTAGTTAGGTAAACACGTTTCTTGAGCTGCTTTGTTATGTTAAATCAAGGCAGTAACTAGTGACTAAGTCCAGACAGGCTGCTCCTCTTTGAGCTTTTCAGGGGTCTGCAGCCTGTAGCTATTACACAGATTACTCAGAGTGATGAGGAGTCTTCATGGTGGGAAAAATTACAGAACCAATACGGATGTACTAAAAATTCAATATCTGACCTATGCATAGAAATTCCACCTCACAGTTCACCTTGCACCGAGGGCACCATCTGTGGCAGAGCGAACAACTAAATGCTGATTAAAGCCCGTATTACATTTTTAAAATGACAGTGGTTGAAATGTGTAAGTGCTGTAGCTGCATGTAGCTTTGAGTTATTCTTTAATTGTAATATTCTCAGCAGAAACACAGGAGTGTCAACAGGCAGCCCATGTAAAATAAAACAATTTCTATGGGAACGGGAGTGGGAGTTTTAAAATGGCTATAATTGTGTAAATTACTTTAATACCCCAGTCACTTGCACTTTTGCAGTGCTTTGACATGGATTTCTTAATTTTTGTGGATTTTGGGGGGGATTTACTAAACCAGCAACTCATAGTGACAGCACAGTGTACTAGTATTAAAACTGTTGCTAATGTGAACATGAAATGTGTACCTCTCATTCACAAAACAAACAATAGAAAAAAAGTGCATCCTAGAAATTGTATTTACTTTCTCAGTAAGACTCCATATGGACATGACCTTTGAGGGAGTCTGCCTTTCAGTATTTCATGCCTTTTCTTCTACCTATCCTTACGCTGTGGACATAAATAGTGAACCTCTAATTATTCATCCCATTTATTTGCTAGATAAGACTCAATATTTATGTAAATAGGTGATATTCCCATATGCTCTTATAGAATTACACTTGTATTACTTAGGGGTGAAAGAACCTGGTTTTGGAACACCAAGATTGCAAAGAAAACAACCCTTTTCTCCTAAATCCAGTTATAGTAATGTGGAGACTTTTTATGGGGTGTAGACGAAATGAATAATAACAGATTGGTTAGATAAAAATGTATGTTGACCCGTATATCACTCCAATACATCTTATTATGAAGATTTGAAAATACAGAATTTTCAAAGCATAAAGTACACAGAATAATTAAATTGTGCCTTGAAATATTGTCAGTCTTTAACCAGAACATGTGCAGAATAGAGCAAAACCATCAGTTTTGTAACAGGATATATTAGCAATAGATAGACAATCCGGTTAGAGGAATAGTTACACAAGCAAAATGTAGCTGCATGCAAAGGAAGAAAAACGGTGGTTTAGGAAACTGTGGGTTTAAAGGGCTACTGTGAGGTGTAGCCAAAGATTTTGCAGTGGGAAATCTGGTCTCTGACAAATCGTGAAGTACAGAAACATGTAGGAGATCTGTTTCCCAAAGGTATTACTAAGCTACAATAAAGAATGATGTAAGGAACAGTAATGTTGGTGGATTTTTCTTTTGTTTAGAATTCCCTATAGTAAGATCCAAGAAGATAAATGTAGTTTCATAAGTGTGTAGGCTTATCTACTTGTTTCAGTCTCACCCTGCAGCTCCATGAAGGAAAGAGAGAAGAAGAAAATAGCAGTGCAACATGTTTGTTATATTTGTACATAGCTCTCTACCAGGCAATGTGTTACATTGACACAAAGAGAGTAAAATAAGGTCTCTGAAGTCTGCTGTGTCATAAATGGTATTTCTGTGCTATTGGATTTCTATTTATTTCAATAATCCTATCCTGGTATACAATTGGTACAATAAAAGAAAGAATCCATTTGAAAATTAGTGCTTTTAGCTTTCAGCTTGTAACATGAGGAGTGTAGTAAAACAAGGCCAGGCCTGATGGGATTAAACTGCTCTGTCATTAACTGGTTTACGATAGCAACAGAGGTTGTATTGCAATGCCCCTGGGATTTGTAGTTTGGTTTTATTTTTCTGATTAGAGCAGGCAACAGAGAGAGTCTGTAAATACATTTTCTCATCTTATAACCAACTGAGATAATGGTGCATGAGTGGATGGATTTCCAGCCATGTGTTGCTAAGGGGCTCTGTGCAGTTTAAGGGGGGCTATATCTTCAAGGGTTAGTTAAAATTGAGGCTTCTGTGATTCACAGAATTATTTTAATTCATATGTTGCAACTTCTGTTCTATACTTTAACGCACAAATTCTTTTCTGGAATAGAAGTCCCTTAGTTTAAACAATGGAAAATCTATTGCATTTTCTGTCACTAGCTTCCATAGAACAAAATTTTGGTTCAGGCAACACAAAATTCATGAAAGTAAGTGTCACTCAACTATTTTGTAACATGGCATAGGAAGACTTGCCTCCTCTCCTTCCTGATGGGAAGGCAGTCCCTGCCAGTAGCGCTGCTGAGTGCGGACAGGCTGTCCTGATTCGCCTCTACAAGCCCAGTCATAAAATCATCAGATTTGCAACTAGGAGGCCTATGGCATTAAGACAACCTATCCTGATATTAAAAAGGGATACAACTTGAAGAATAGAAAATTAGTACAATAGAAAAATCCAGCTCTCCCAGTGTGCTTGAATGTGTGCAGACCACTTAGATACAACCACGTACACTACAGGAGGAGTGGATCTGTGCAGGTAAAAGGTCAGTCTGACCCTCCACACTGTACCTTTTTCACGTCAAACTTGCTCTAGTCTGGTTCAGTGGATTGGACACACAGTTTCATCTGAGAGAAATCCAGGTTGTACCCTCAAGACCACTTTGGGATATAAAGTAAGGCAGGAGGGGATGTTTGAGCACTTCAGAAGTGCACCGTAAATCCCAACTAGAACTTTTGATACAGATCCACCCCAATTTCTTGGTATTAAACCACTGTAAGGATAAAGAACTCTGCACTATCGAGATGTTTTACCCATATATCACAAAGAATTTTACAAGTCTGGTTAAAGGTGATTATACTTTTCTCAGAGAAATGATCACCTGCTGATTTCCTGGAATTTCTTAGGAACATCCATCTCACTACACAGCAGTCAGCTCTTACCCAGAATTTCTAAGTCACTGACAGAGCTACAGCTACTGTGGATCTGGCCCATAACGATTTTTCTTTTTTTACTTCACAGTGCTACAAACCTTAGCCTTTTTTCATTTTAGCATTCTTTCTCATGTGTTTACCAATTTTTAATGTTCAAGACAAGAAAATAAATGAATGAAAAATGTGCCTGGTTGATTGTGTTATGACCAAGTGGCTTTGCTTTCTTGTTGTAGATGCAAGTAGTTGTCAGAGGGAGCACTCAGTCATGAGTCAAAGAGCAAGTCACCAAGAACAAAACCATCCTTATGGCCAATTCTTGCACCAACTCCGCTAAGTCCTCTCCTGCCCAGTCCAGGAATTCCAACTAGGAATCTGTTCATGCCTGGGAACATGAGCAATCCCTTTGAGTTTATGCTGGAAAGTTCAGCTGCTGCAGACTCTTCCCCCATGCGGTTTGACTTCTTTGTTCTGTATTTTGAAAAATGAGGAACTCCTGATGAACACACTTTCACAAGACAGGGCAAGCCATGGCACCTCTTTCCAGGATCCCAGTAGCAGTGACTTGATTGCAAAGACTCAGTTTCTGTCCTTCTTCATCCCAGATGGACTAAACGCTTTCCTCTTCTTTCGTGATGCTGTAATCTGTTAGCAGCGTAACACTGATTTCTGAGCCGTGCATGCTGCCTGTGACCGACAGGGCTCTGGTAGGAGAACTGTTCTGGGGAGCACTGGGAGGCTTTGCACGGAATGCTGCCTTGCAGCATGAGACTTGCTTTTTAAAATGTTGCCGGAAACTTTTACTCAGCCAATAAAGAGCAAAGGGATTGACGCAGGAATTGCTGAAGGCCAAGGCACGGGAAAAAATAGTTGCTATCAGATGAAAGGTGGAAGCATCAACAGAAGTGTGGTATGTAAAAGAGCGGTACAGGTAGAGAATGTGGTTGGGCAGCCAGCAGAAGGCAAACAGAGCCACAAGCACCAGCACTGTCTTTGCAACTCTCTTGCGGGATTCAATCTACAAGAAAGTAATGCGTAGCTGGTATTAATAGCAATTAGTAAGACGTTTGTCTTGTTGGTGCTGATTTGCAAAAGAATGTAGAAGTCTAAATGCACGAGTAAGAAAAAAAGCAAGAAGTAAAATGAACAAACAAAAACCCCAAATCAGAAGAAATAAACAGGAAAATAAATCTGTTTCATAATTTTTTAACAAAGTATTCCCAGTGCACAGCACATTTCCTTTCCATTATAAATCATATGGCACTCTCATCTAGAGTAGGATTTAAAAGTACAGTAGTTAATGTGTCAGCTCACATGGATGAGGTCCCAGTGTTTAAAATTCAATGTTTTAACTCCTGAGTTTACAGGGTCATGATAAAGCACCACAGACCCGTCCCTCTTTAGGAAAGTGAGGGCACTCACAAGTGATGAGTCATGAGCATGTGCCTAAGTGCACAGCTGAGTTTGGATTCGAGTTTGGTATGGGCTGAGTTTGTGGAACTTCTTACTCCATTATCAGGTAAAGTTTTGTACTCAAGATAATTGGAGAGTTTAGTGCTTGATCAGAGCTTACCTGCTTACGGGCATGACCGTGTTCTTCTGCTGGCATGTTGGATGTACTTTTATATAAAGTTCTGGCAATAAGAAAATAGTAGACAGAAATGACAGCTAAGGGCACAATATAGAACACTAAGAAGCAAACCAGGGAGTGAGCTTCCTGCAGGATCTTCTCAGATACAGGATAGGGGGCACACGCCTCAAAAGTTATATTTTTCTCAGGATTGCTGAAAGAATACAAATCTGAAAAAACAGCCTCTGGGATAGCAAATATCATGGAGACAATCCAAACACAGCCAGCTTTACAGCAGGTCTTCAGGAGCGCATCTGAAGTCTGCAGTTCCAAGGGTTTAACAATGGCTCTGTACCTAAAATGACCAACATCACTGTTAGAATAAACACAGAAGTAATGCGAGCACTGACACTGCAAAATTCTTAAGGCTAAAGCCATTGCTGTTCTTGCTAAACTAAGGGTGCTGGAATTCTATTGGAAATGAAAACAGACACTACCTCTTTGGAATTAAAATGGAAATGTAAAAATTAATTTCAAGCATGTATTTTAATGGATTGGCAGGCAGGACTTGCCATTAAAACCTTCCTATGTAAAGATGACTTCTACAGTTTGGATCGGGATCACTAAGGGCAATCATCACTCCTAATTTTATGACACTGCCCTGAAAGATAAATGAGACAATTAGTATGCAAAACCAATAAAAGGTATGAAACAGGTTAACTATTGTATAAATACATGAAACCAAGCATGTTTGTCCTTATTTTCTTCCGTCTTCCTAAGATTCCAGCTGAGTGCAGTGATCTGCCTCAAAATAATGCTCCAGGATTCATTTATATTTATAAAGCAAGAGGGAACTGCTGTTGATTCATGCCTATGATTCTGCAGCATGTGGACTGAGTCAGGCCTTCGAGAAAAATCTGGATTAATCTATAGATGTGTGATAATCTGTGTGGAAGTGGGACATGGAAAAAGGACCAACTTCCATGAAGGCGGATGAAGCACAGGAAACAATATACCCTGCTCCTAAAGGATCAGGGAGTCTTGATACTGCAGAAAGAATCGATCCCTCTGCAGGGCACAAGGCTAACATGAAAAGAAAGGTGGTTAAAAAGGACCCAGAGGATAAAACAGCTTAGTTGTACCATTTTGCACAAGCTGAAGATCTGGTCTTTTTCTCCTCTAGGCAAATTTAAATAGAAAGCTGGAAGCTGGCTTGCTATTAATCAAATAAATACCATTTTTATTGACTTTGAGCTCTTCTAGCATACTGGAACACAAGAGTCTGGTGTTGCCCACATGACTCATCTGAGCTTTCTCTGGAAGTTTATGATGTAGTTACTCTGTGAGAAAGTAGCACAGAGTATTTATGTAACAGCTACAATAAAAAATTAAATACAAAAGCAAGTGTCTAAACCATAGAATCAGAGAAGAGTTGGGGTTGGAAGGGATCTTTAAAGGTCATCTAGTCATGGTGAATTCTGAATTGACATTATACAGGACCAAGACCTTGGACCTACAATAGATAGTTTGGTGTAAATACTAGCTTTATCTTCAGTTGTAGCTAAAAAACCCTAAAATAAACCCAAACCAAAAAAACAACAAAAAAAGCAAAATGTTAGATAGCATTAGGAAAATAATGGAGAGCAAAAGAGACAATTATACAATTATCTGTATCCCTGATGCATGCAACCATTGAATACCATGTGTTGCTCTGCACACCTTAACTAAAAGAAACAAACAAGGATGGATTATGACATGAATAGTCTGCAGACATGAATAGGGATCACTGTCTCTTCTGACACAAGAGCCAGCACCATCAAATGAAGCCATCTGCAATGCAGAAATAAAACGAGTTGTTTGCTACAGGCAAAAGTGAAAGTCACTGCTAAACAAGTTCAAGAAGAGACTGAATGAGTATCCAGAAGAGAAATCCTCTGAGGTTCTTAGACAGAAACCACATTTGTTCACTGTCATCTGAAGGCATAGGGTTAAAAATGTAGTTGGATAGAGGTTTTTATTCTTCCTATGTGTCTTTTCTTGTCCTTATACTACGACTGCTAGAGGCCTGTATTGGTCTGCATGGATCCCTGATCTGAGCCTTTGTGGCTATTCCTGTGCTGGCTGATTATTTTGGAGTACAGTAACAGTACGATTGGTAAAATTCTGGATACATAAAAAGTTTGCTCTTACACACAATCCACAATTGCTGACAGACATGAAGATCTTTTTCTCTCTTGATACTAAATTTCATTTTTTGGTTTTTTACTCCTCGATGCTCCTGCTGATTGAACTGAAATCTCATCTTACTTTTGTTCATTCAAGAAAGTACAGGGAAAACAGATTCAGCACTTCCTGACAGCAGTCAAAACACAGATCCCTCCTAGCAATGCTGTTGTTACAACCTGAGTTTAATTTCAAGACCCCTAGGCTAACATATTTCTATAAAAGATAGAAGAACTATAAGAGAGAGAAAAAATATATGTACTTTTCAAGCTGAAAATTACATTAGCCATCAAATCATGAGAAAAATTCCTTTGTCCCCCAGTCTGTTCTGTGGTTTTTTTGGCTTTTTATTCCACATCAGTCTTTTTTGTTCTAGGATTTTAAAGCCTCCCTGAGTGCACAGGACAAAGAATTTTCACTCATATTTTTATTTTTCATCTTCCCTGATTACTTCACTGTACCACTAGATAGCACCAATATACTATCTTTTCCCCAACTTAAGCCATTTCCCTTCCCTGTGCAATTGAGAAAAACCCTTGTACTGTACTTCAAACTAATAAAAGGTCAGAAGAGTTATTCTCACTTCACTCCCTTAAAAAGAAGTGCTACAATATTACTAACACACCTTTTTTAATTACATGGGAGATTGGTAGTTTGGGGTTTTTATTCTATTACAATGTGCTATTTAAGATTATGCAAAATGATAATATCTGCTATTTTATTAATTTCTAACTTCAAGCCTGCAGCATCTCCTGGCAAATCAGTTGCACAGACTCACCTGTCAGCACTGAGAACAGTCAGGGTAAACACTGATACTCCAACTGATGTTAACTGGATAAAAGACAGCAGCTTGCACCCAATTCTTCCGAAGAGCCAGGTATCCACAATGTAACGTGTTGCATCTATAGGCACACATGTTAACAAAAGCAGTAGGTCTCCGAATGCCAGGCTGGTGATGAAGATGTTGGGAACTGTCTGCATTGATTTAATCTTGAAAAAAACTTTGATGAGTATTGCATTTCCAAGGAGACCCACTGAAATGATCACAGCATATGTAACATAAATTGTGCACAGTATTTCCAATCCTGGAAAGGAGTCTTCGGTCCATTTTTCATTCATGGTTTCATTATCAGAGCTTGAGCTCAGTTCTGTACCATCCACAGATGCACACGAAGTCTGATTAGCTGATTGCAAGTATAATTGAGACATTTTTTAAACTGTTTCTTCTCCCCAGGACTTTAATTGATAAAAAAAATGTTTAATATTTAGCTTGCAGCATATCAGCAGGGTCAATGGAAAGGTACAGGTTTGTGGCTGAAATTCAGATTCCTGTTGCATATTAACTATTTTCATTCCCTTCTGGATCTCAAAACACGCCTAGGAGAAATGCACATAGATCTTGTTCAGAACTGGGGAGGAGGAGAATTTTTTTATTGGCTTTTCAGCTAGTGGAACAGAGAGGGAGGAGGAAAAGAGAAACGGAGTTTCTTTAAAGACGTTAGCTGAAATGAGATGGGTTTTTTCCTGGAGATGTCTGGCAAGTAAGTAGCATATCAAAAATGTAACATTAGGGTTCGTATATTACATAGCAGACCTCTGTTACTGTTGTTCAAAATTTTCTAAAAAGAAAATAAAACCTGAAATAGTTTTCTCAGTAGTACAGGTAAGCAGAGAATATGCTAATTTAACACAAAACTCTTCAGTTTTACATTATATATATATATATAAATATATATATANTTTTTGGCCTCTCATTTTGGCTCTCTCATTTGGCTCTCCTTTTTGGCTCCTCGGCCTGGTTCGAGTACGTGTGTTTGTGTCCATACAGTACAAGGAACATCCACATACATTAATGGCAGATAAAATATAATACAGTTAGTATTTGCTGAAAAAGCTATAGAGGCAGATTGTGCTCTGATTAGTCTTTCTATCACAGAAATGCAGTGACCTTCCAAAAGGCAATATAAAATAAAAATTTATTGCCATAGTCCTGGTAACACTTAGGTTTTGTCCCTTGAAACAGTCCCACTGTCAACAAAACCACAACTTACATTAAGGTTTGAACAAATTTATAGGTAGTTGCTGCGTAGATGCCTGTTATCTTGCAATTACCCATGTATGTATTGGCTTTGAATGGTACAACTGATGATTCAAATTTTCTGAGAGAAAAGTAATTTTTCCTGATGCTTTCTCAATCAAACATGATAGTAGTAGTATGGGGTTTCTTACCTTTAGATTAGTCAACAGTCAGATCTCAAATCATCTCATTATGTGCTCAAATCATCTCGCTTTGATGAACTCCTGATTAACTTTTCTGTAAACTAAGACACAGGGAATGAGGTGCATTTAGTGAAATCTCTTAAAATTAAGAAAGCCAAGATCTAATTTCTAACTAGTAGGAGTGGAAAAGGGATCAAAGGACTGAAGACTTATGCCTTGAAAATTAAGATCAGTCGCTGGAGTGTTTTTCCTTCAGATTGTTCTTGAATTGTGACATTGGAGTGGAGAATGCACCCTGCTCAAATCACAAAAGCAATCTTATAGCAAAGTCTCTTTAGCAGCACACACGCAGGACACAAAATTACGCTTGTTTCATTTACTAAAAAAACTCCACTTCTCTAAGTACTATGCATGAAAAGCCTAATTTTTCCTCTCACAATCCCACTCCTTTCAAATATAACCATGCCACAGATATCAGGTGGTGAAAGACCAGGTGGTACATTGTACATCAAATGGAAGATCTGTGTTGTGGCATGGCAGGAGAAGGAGTCACTGATGGAAAGAGGATTCATGGGTTAAAAATTCCAATTATGCTTTTTGAAAGTGCTTTTAGAAGAGAAGCTCTTATCATCAACCAGAATATGTCCTTTCATGCAGGCACAGTGTGTAGGTTGCTCACAGATTTAGGTACCTTTGAGGATCCTGATTATGCTGTCCACCCACACTGGCATAGTACCATGCATTATATTTAATACAGAGTTCAGTAACTGCAGCAGATTGTGACAGTTTAATGTCAGATACTTACATAAAATGTTTCATTTTCCTCTGTGGGAAAAGCAGGGTGTCACCAAACATTGGGAACTAATTGCACTCCACCAAGTGTTGAGTACTCAAGGGTGGCATCTGAATGAAGCATCAGGTGTTTAGCTGAAACTGGAATTGAGCTGAAAGAAGCTCGTTGCTTGCCCTGAATTGCACTAGAGGTTGGTTAATGCATCAAAGCTCAGCCAGCAGCAGAGATACCAACCAACTCTTACAGGCTCTGAGCTTCCAGAGCTATTTGAGAGATTCAGGCTGGCAATGTGAACTCTGAGGCTCAGTAGTTCTGTCACTCAAGCATTTTGTATGTCGGAATGGAGGACCTGAACTGATATCC
>VYZT01025072.1:2704-14748 GCA_013400735.1 Pomatostomus ruficeps
TTGCCTGTGGACAGACTTTTTCTCCTATCTGTCCCAAGGTGAATTGCCTACTTCTTCCTGAGCCTCACACTCTACAGATACTCACTGCACTGCATTTTTATATCTGTAAACAAAAAAGTACCTCTGAAAACTATAAATAGAAAAACACAACTTTGTTAAAAACACTCTGTGTACACAGTGGTACTTACAGGAATTTTGCAGTCTGTACATGTGTCAAAGGTCATGAAGTCCCTTCCAGAAATATACTGATTTTTTTTAATCTTATTTTTGATACTCTATGGGAGCAATAGGAGAGTTAAGATTTTCTGCCAGTGCATTATAAACCCAAATCAAAAATTTATTTGGGGTAAAGTGTTAGATAAGATGATTGTAGAAAACATAACAAGTCACTGTGCCAAGTATTTCACACACAATAAATTGAAAAATAACTTGTAGATAAAAATATCTAACTGGAAGCAAAAATACAAAACCTAAATTTAAACATCCTTGAGACACTAAACTCTTAAGTATATTCTGGTTTATTTAGATTATTCAGACATTTCTATCAAAAAGACCACCTTGATTTTCATTTCTAGGTATTGATAATTCTTGGAGAGTTCAGCAGTACTCTCAGTTTTTAGTTGTTTGCACAATATTATACTTAGGAGAAAAAAAAGTAGATACAAACATTCAGTGTGGTAAAATAAAGAGTATTATTCCTTTCTGTATTTCAAGAATATTCATTGCAAGAACATCCAACAAACTAATTGCTGGCATTTATGTCAAATTTTTTAAATGGCAGTTTGAATACTCTAGAAAAAACTGTAAGAATGACAGTACATAGTTTGCAGCCACATGTTCATTTCTCCACCAGCAAGATTGTGATTGTTTATCAGAGGGCCTATTAAATATGGAGTTATTCACATGCATGTAGGTGCTGTTCATCATGTGCAAACATAGCAGTATCTTGCCCTGTGCTCTTCTTTCTCAATTTCTTCCCCTTCCTCTCATACAGAAAAACCAGAACTTTTCATTCCCTTTTCCCCTGATGCTCTTGTAGATCTGGAGTCATTTGTCATAAAGGATGGTACTGTTGTGAAATATCATTGTCAAAATGTTGCAACAGAACTTCAGTGTTAAAGTAGATGCTACGAAGTTTAACAACGGGGAAATATGGTCATGAGTTCCACACAATCACAGTACTCAGGTTTACCTGACATTGCAACAAGCCAGTATCAGAGAAATTCTGCCAAGATTCTTACTGCTGAGAAAGATTATTGTATTGGCAAATTGCTGCCAATTATCTGATTCTTGAGTTTTATTATAAGATTGTCAGAACAATGAATGCATAAAAGCCTGTTAAATTAAAACCAAAAGAGCCAGAATACATCTTGATGATTGGCTGCAACCTCCTGGCACTATCCAATGTGTTTTACTCTGTCATACCTGATGTAAGTAATTAGGAATGTAGAAATACCAGTTGTAGGGTAAAAATTACTGTCATGTCTGTAAATATATGTAGACTATCAGTTATAAGTTCTTTCAGCTCAGTTTAATTATGATGGGCACTGTGCTACTAGCTACATTAGTAAGCGCAGTATAGTAAAAACAAATCTGGGCAGTGAAACAATGAAGCTGAGGACATGATGTCCACACTATCTGTGCTCAAGTGTTTTTACCTTGGACTAGCTTTTGTGTCCATTAGTGGGTGGAATATGCTATGTGCATCCTTGAAGCACAACTTTCAGTTCAGCTTCAAGTTTGTACCCTCCAAACCCTGTCGTCAACACAAAGAAGAGAGTGTTCATTTTGTATCTTCAAGGGAAATTTTCAGGGATTCTGTATTGCACGATGTACTTATAACAGAAGTTGACAACATCCTGAGGTATCTGCAAATGTTCCCTTCACTCATTTTGAAAGGAAGAATACAGTTTACTTACTATATATATACGTGTGCATTTATACTGTATGTAAACCTACAGTGGCTATGTGAAAAATAAGTAATCTAAACCAAGTAATTTCCTACTAGAAGAGCTTCTAAGGTATTTTGAAACAATCGCTGTCCTAAAGGCAGACACATGAAAAAGCAGGCACCTAAAAGGTGCATTACCAACCTTTAGGTACTTGGTCCCTAATTTGAAACTCTAACTGAGTACAACACTACGACTTCTATGAACAGACAAAAGCAACAAAGACACTCTGAATAGTGAGCTATGGTACTCATCCAAATTTTACTTCCTACACAAAGGTATGTTGATGCACCTTACATTATGACTGATTTAGTAGAACATATAAGCACACTCTTCTTAGGAATCAAAAGATAAGCGAAGAAATTAGGCTGCAGGGTTTTATTCCTTCCTCTTTTTTTCCTTTCTGGCTTAGTAAACCTTGTTCATGTTTTGCAAAAAATATACTATGGCAATTAAAACTGTACTTATGGAGATGAAAGATAATAGTTTTTAAAAAGAAGAAATACTTGAACTGACAATAAAATAAATGTAACATCACAGCCTTTAATACTGTGGTCCCATGGTGCAAATTTGTCCACTGCTTTTGACACTTTAGCTTTATTTACAGCTATGTTGAATTCATTATTGTTTCTCAATGCCATTCTGACTTTATGCCAAACCATATTTAAAACTGCAATAAAAGAACAAAATGCTTATAACTTTTCTTCTGTATGCTCTTTTTAATTTTACAGGAATTCAATCATGTGTTTGTGCCAGATTCAGATCACGTTGTACTGCTGGGCATCCTGATGCTGCACCAATTCATTTTTAAGACTATGGAACCTTGGCCTCAGATATGATCCCAGAACACTGCAACTGCCAAATAAGAATTTCTTCTTGTAAATTCAAAAACATGAACCTGTGCTGTAACTTCTGTAAACTCTGCTACCTTGTAATAAGAAGTCTAAATAGAAAGCCTCCAGACAAAACTGTAAAGATGTTTTAAAAGAAATACCAGCTGGGTTATTTTCAAAACTTTAGATGTCTAATCTAAAGATGAAAAGGCCCTGGAAACATTAAAACTATAGCATATAAGTGTAGCTCAACAGTATCAATAATCCTGGCTTGGATGAGTAAGTTTATACTCATATAATTCCCTGTTAATATTACTGTTTGCTACAGAAGAGGAAATGCTATTACAACAAAAATACCATTAATTGCTAAGAAAATTTCACCAGACAAGCCATGAGGGGTTAATTATTTTGAATGCAAAAAGAGTTTGCAGCTTATATATTAAACACCAAAGGGATGCCAAATACTCTTTAATAACCTCTAATAATTATATTACTTACTATACCATAAGTATAGACTGCGAGGGTTCTGCTCATGCCCATTGTGAAAAGGCACTGTCTTTTCTGCTTGTCATGGAAGACAGAACTCACAAATAATGTACAATCTATCTTCAGCTTCGGAAAGTGATGTGACAAAAGATTTTGGGATGACTTCAAAAGAAGAAGGAAAAGTGCATACAAAAATCCTAGTTCAGTACATACATGGAAATATTAACACATTTTATTATAAAATAAAGGTAATATGAAAACACTGGAAACACCAGAAACTCTTCTAGAGTTGCCTAAATCTTAAGTCATTTAAGGTCATAAACGCGGTCTGTATGTGTAACACAGAATCTTTTTGAACTATCAAAGAGCAATTAAAAGTATGAAATGGTACTTGAGTTAATGTTCAAAGTACATAATGGATTTCTATATGCATGTAAATGTCAACAAATACTCATTCTGCAGTTATTGCATCCTAAAAACCCATAACATAATCTGTTTAATTAAATCAATGCAATTCAAGATAATTCTTGGCATTTTCATTCTTTCTTGGAACCATTTACATGCAACTGTGTCCTGAAACTTACAGCTGTAGGGAAAAAAAGGTACTGGAAAAATGGCCAATTACAAAATCTCTACCTAATTAGGATGATAGAAAAATCTATAGAAAGAAAAGTGTTTGGATAATGTGGCTATAGTGAGGTATCAGAAACTGCTGCTTTGTATCCTTTGGAAACTGAGAAGTACACTTTTAATTTCTCAAAAGCTTTGCAATCCATTGGCAATTAATTTTAACTATATGGATGAGACAGTCATTCAATGGATAATACTTTCTAACAGGAATTTCAGCAATTCTTAACATGAGCAACATGCAAAAAATTTATGTAAACCTGCAAAATATGTAAAGTAGAGATGTTAGGACATGTTGTCAATAACAGGTCTTTTGAGCATAAAATGCTGTGTTATTCTTTTCTGTAATTTTGTCCTATTATATTACAAAAAGTTTTAAGGCCTTTCCCCACCAATTTCAAACCAGGTTCTTTGTGTTCATGTATCCTATTCAAAAATTTTGTTCTCCCTTTTTCAGCTACAATGTCTACATATACAAATAAAAAATTTAAATGCAAGAAGCAAGCTAAATATGTATAGACTGGTAGTAGAAGACAGATTTTTATTATTTTATTGAATGAAAATATATAAATAACAATACTTGAAAGAGGTGTGTATGCAAATATATGTGCCTGCAGCAAGATGACTGCTGTGCATGTATAGGGAGCATACAAGTAAGCTTTGCAATCAGCAAGCAAGTGAATAACTAATTACAATTTAAACTCCATATAAGATGCAGAGATTAAAGGTGAAGTTCCATGTGAGTTTAAGAACTCTAACTTCAAGTATCTATGGAAAGATACCTTCAGGATCTCCTTGTCTAAACCCTCTTTTATAATCACTGGGGAAATTACTGATACAGCCAGTACTTTAAAAATATTCTGTAGGTGACTTTTTAAAACAGACTGGTCTTATCTTTTCTCAGGGAGAGGGGAAAGAAAAGGAGAAGAAATAACATGAACACACACTTTTTCCCCCCTGTGTTATTTAGTGCAAGATACTTTGACTTAGCACATACCAAACACTTAAGTGTTTGCAAATTCATTCCTTTCCTCACAGTCTTTCTAAAATACTCACACTTAGAGGATGAAGTCATCATGAATGTGAAAGATGGATTAAAAACAGAAAAAACATTGTACAAGCTTATAAAAAGCAGTATGGCACAGACAGGTCTGAGAGTTAAAAAAATCCTTAATCTCTAACTGTGTTGATTCCTTCACAGACTGACAGGTGACCACGTACACACATCACCTATTATTCTGGCTAATGGTATTGTGGCCAGAACTTCTGAAAATCAATTTCTAAATACATTGTGGTGAACAACTGAATGATAAGAAACACATAAATCTTGTCTACCTTTCATCATCCTGTTTCAAGCAACTCTCCCCATCTAGAAAGTTTATGGAAGCAGAAGGAATAGAAATAAATAGGTTTATAGCATTCATCTTTAACTATCTTTGTTCCAAACAGTCTTCTCTTTACATGCATCCCTAATTCTGCCCATATATCATGTACACATACTTCTGGCAGGGTGATTTTAATATGCATAAATTTTTGAAGGAATAATCTTAATTTTATTTTGAAATACCTTTCTTACTGTTTTAAATAATTAGAAACATTAGAAATATAGTTTAGCTGACTAAAAAAAATCTGTTTCCTATTTATTGCTAATCTTCAGTTATAAAAAATAACTACGTTTGAGGGCACCAATCTTAATTTGTTGGAATGTAAACAGTTCCTTATTATAATAAAGGGAATGGAGAAAAACTTATGTTCTTACATCTAAACTGTTAAAATCTTTACAAAGTAATTCTAGTTTTTCTTGAAAATTAATGTTTTTAGAAAGGGAAAAAATCAGCCAGAAGAAAGTTAAGATCAAACTTTGATCCCAGGCACCCACAAGTTATTTGAAATGTCTAACATTACATACTATTATATGTTATATATTGTGTTATTATATACTATACTTTATAGCGTATATATATTAAAATATATATTATATAAGATTGAACTTTTGTATAAGAGTATTCAAAGTATGGAACAGAATAATATATTCACATTTGTGTAGCTTAGATTTTATAATTAGACCACTATAGTTAATTACTCAATCATCCTAGGTTTCTAAGTGCTGATCATCTACCTGGCTTAAGGAACTGCTTATCACCCTCTCTTTCCCAACAGATAGGGTTAAGCCAATAATCCTAAATGGGAAATAATAATTTTTCATTCAACATGAGGCCAATGGAGGCAAGAAGGCCAGGGGTAAAGAACAATTGGATATGGGCAGTTCTGTTCAAGTGTTCTAAGTTTTCAGGCAGAAATTTTTGCTCATGGGAAAATTCTGGTACTTATAGCAGTGGCAAGAAATTAACAGTAACTCTACTGTCTACTCATCTAAAACTTGGAAAAGAGGAAATGATTCACTGCAAATAAACAGAAGTCTTTTTGTGAAAATCAGAGGAAATGAGCAAACTTTTGGAACAAATCCCAGCCAAAACTCATTAAATCCAGCTGCACATACATATAATGACAAAGTCTATATTAGTTTCATAGAAATAGATTCTTTTTAAAATATGACAGAAAAAAGTTCAGGCTAAGGTGGCAAAGAAGGTAAAGAAGTTCTGTCATTCAAACCACTGCATTGACAAATTCACGAAACAGGTCCCACTAAGGTCTCAGTAATAATGTTACAAATATGATCACTTCTTTAATATTAAAGCAATATCATTTTAGGCCATCACTCCTGAGATTATGAATTTAGCTGGAATCTGCTGGCAAATTTCAATCACATTTTTAAGTTATGATGAATATATCAGCAGATGAGAAAAAAAATGCTTAAGAAGCCTACCAGAATTGGCATCACTGAAAAATCTTACTTTCATACTCTAAAGAGAGAATTTTAATATAAATGTAAAACACCATATGCATATGGACACCTATAGTGATCTCTGCTAGCTGCTCTCTTTCTCACCTGCAAAGCATAACTGCATTTTAAACTTTGTAACATGAGATTTTAAAAAGCAGCCCTTTTCTTGATAATGTGAATTACAATACTGGGGAAAACCCAGTGGTTTTAAGCAGATGAGAATCTCTGAACCATACACAGAAAAGTCAGAAGACCTTCAACTGGTAATTTTCAGAACTAAATCATAACAACCTTTAATACATTACGTTTTCCACATGTGTGATACCTCCTATATATCAAACTTTCTTTTTTCATAATTGAAAATGAGAAATAGTTCGCATCTTTCTTCTTTCTAACCCCATGTCCAAAGGGATAATTCAGTGACTTAAAGATGATAATTTATGTAAATTTTGAACTTAAATATTTTTAAATTTTCAGAGCACTTCTAAAAAAGAAGTTATTCATATTATGTCTATTTGCAATACACATATTTTAATTTAAACAAAATCATGGTTTTCACTCCAAGTATGTTTTGAAGAACACAATTTAATAATCATGGACTATTCAGCCTGTACTCCTACCACATCATGGTACTACTGTTCTATTTCTTATGTTTCTTCCTCTTAGTTTCATTTTTCCACCCTTCTTTTTACAATCCAGTCTCAGTTCACTCCATATATTTCCCCTATGTCTCGGACAGCCTGTCTGGCAATCTTCCTCTCTTATATTTGCAACCTAGCCTTTTTGTCCCTGAAATCACCTTTTCCCATATCCTGTGGTGCATTTCTTGCCTGCTGTACTCCTCCTTAGGTGTCCCTGGTTTGATATTGCACCTTCACTTATTCCAAGCTCCCAACATAGTACCATGACAGTACCATCTATTCCCTTCTTTCTCTCTTTTTCCCTCCTCTCCAGGTCTGGCTTTTATGTCCCTGGTATGGTAACCAAACAGCACTATCCTCACTTTCTCAGGCTACCCACAAGACAGAAGGCAGTAAGAACACAGGATATTGGTGGGTTCACCCGAGCTGGCAGGTAAGCCCCCACCCAGTTGCTCTCACACTTCCCCACAGTGGGATCTGAAGAGAACCAGAAAGACAAAAGCAAGGAAATGAACCAGTCAAGATTAAAGACAGTTTAATATGTAAAAACAAAACAAAATAAAAACCCCAAACACCCAAATACCAAATGAGTGATGCAAATCCAATCACTTATCAACAGCAGACTGATACCTAGTCAGACCCTTAGCAAAGGCTACTTCAGAAACATTTCCCCAAATTTTAATTGCTAATCATGACAAGACAAGGTATGAGATGTGTCATAATTCAGTTCAGGTCATTTGTGTCACCTCCCACCTTCCTGCCAACCCTGAGCCTATCTGCTGGCATGTCAGTGCAAGTAACAAAGAAGGCCCTGACATTGTGAAGCACTGCTCAGCATTAGCTGAAGAATCGTGGAGTCATGGAATCATTAATGTTGGAAAAGGTCTCCAAGACCATAAGTCCAACCCTAGACCAAACATCACCACGTCAACTAAACCACAGAATTAAGTGCCAAGAGCAGTTGTTTCTTGAATATTTCAAGGGACGATGACCCCATCACCTCCCTGCACAGCCCCTTCCAATGCTTAACAACCCTTTCAGTGAAGAAGTTCTTTCTGAAAGAAGAATTAACTCTATGTTTTCTTAACTGAAGAAAATTAACTTCATCCCAGTCAAACTCAGTACAGATAGACAAACTGTTCACCTCCATCCTAATCCAGGCCTGCTGAGAAAAAGTATTTTGGAGTACTCATTCATAGGGTAGGATTTATTCACATAAAGTCTTAAAAAAAAAGAAAAAGCTAAAGATCTGTACGTCAAAAACTCTAGTCAGATTTTCTTGAGATGGGCAAAATTCAAAACATCATCATGCCAGCATTTCCATCTACAAAGCACGGGTTAACATAATTTTTCAAACAGGAGGTTAATGCAATGCTTATATTCACCTAATAAAATGGTTTTCATTGTTTCTGTCTTAGAGACAAAAAAATATTTGGCACCTACTCTGTTTACCAATTTAAATTCAGCCGTTTCATACGCATCTTTAAATTAAAGGTGAAAACCAACTTCATTTATAAATCTGTTTGTTATAAGACCAATTATTTTATGTTTATACAAAGTTTTGAGGATTTGGGGAAAAGGAGAGACTATGTAAATGTTGAGTATCTAGGAAGCAGAAGGCAAATTAATTTTCTGGGGGAGGAAGGACAGAAAAGACTATGATGTCATCATGTTATTTATCAGGATATCATAATTCTTGTAAACAAGTGAAATTAATATTTCTAACAAACCTTTCTTTTGACATTCATTAATTTTTGGTTCTCAAGTTTTCAACTTTGACTTTCTTTTAGAAGAGCTTTTTGTATGCATGCAATACAGCTTGTATTCATTTGAGATTAGCCACATAATGGTACTGCTCTCAATATGACCTGTGACTACGTCATACATGTATAGTTAAGACATACTAATTTAATAATTTTTGCCTTTGGTGTATTTTCATTTAATTTTGTCTTACATTTTCATTGTAATGTGTGAAGGTTCTACTTGGAACAGATCTTATATACAGACTAGTTATGGAAAGGAAACTGGAAGAACTTATTTTCATTACTGGATTGTTCTGCTGAGCTGACATTATACAACCTGAAGCAAAACCACTAACTTCCTGAATTTGAATCCGATTGTGTGCTAGAATAATTGTCTGAGTTTGCAGTTTCAGAACATTGTTTTTACTGACATTCTAACATTTTAAATTACTGCATAATAGGAAATGAACTAAATTAAAGTTCACTATTCTCTTAAATTAACTGTTATAAATGGTTTCAACAATTTATATATATTTAGATCATGCTAATTCAGGTTTACCTTCCATGCACTAACTTTCACAATCCCTTGAAAGATGTAGGATTAAAGAATGATTATAACACAGAACCTAAACTGCAAATTAGAACTAAATCTTTAGTAGTAACAGAATACCATGAATGTTGAACCAGTGGATCATGTATGAGAAATATATTTTAAAATTTCTTTCCTTAAACTGAAAAGTATATCTTCAGACCAGTGAAGAGAATATTGTAAAATTAATACCTATGCTAAGTATAAAGGATGATAAATGAAAGTGAGAGTATTAAACCTACATTAAAAAAAATAATCTATCCATGTGAAATCCTAAATCTGTGGCAAGTTCTGTGCAATACAGCACAGCTCATGGGTCTGAACTCTTGTGAAAGAAATTACAGCCATGCAGAATTCTGCTTTCAGAGAAAGAAATAGTCATCATGGATTCGAAATTTGAGGATGTTACCATTAAATTATTATTTGTGCCTACACAACATTCATTTTCAAGAAGACAAATCCTTAGTGAGATTTTTTCCAGCCCTCATTTCCATCTTAGCACAGAAGTGCAGGAGAATATCTAATTTCATGTCACAATGAGGTGGAGTATACAAATAAAAAACAATTGTTGAGGGACTAACATGGAATCTCATTTTTAATCTATAGCAGCAAGTCAGGGAAAGGTCAGTGACAGGCCTTCAGAAATCTAAAATCTAGCTACAGAGTATATCATAAATTCCTGAATAATTTTCAGACTTTAAAAAGTCTATAACTAGTTCTTCATGTTTCTGAAACACAGAGGAGTCTGTGGAGGGGCAGGACACAGTACTGAATAGCCCACTGCAGTCAGGCATGTTCCTACAGATATCTGTCAGTATTTCTGGATGGACCACTTCCACCAGCTTATTACAATATATTCAAAGGTTTAATCTGCAGATAAGTGAAGCTTTTGCTTCTATTATTTACTGCACAGGACTGGGGAACCAAGAAATTGTCATAGCGAGCTAGATAAGCTGCTTCTAAAAAAGGAGATGTCTGGATAAGGTACAACAGCAACTTCATGCTATTTCAGACAAGCAACTGACAGTGCAAAGGACATGGTGAAAACCCTCAGGTCTGAGAAGAGTCCAAAGAGCAATTCTACACAGTGGTAAAGTTCCTTACACATCATGAATATAGACATCCATTATCAGGAACCATTAAAAGAAATGAGTTTTGAGATTTTTAGCTGGTACTGTGAAGGGAAAGGGAGTTTTCTCCTCAAATGTTTGGGAACTTTACTGAGAAAACTGTGCAAGTACTGTACAGTGCTGAGTGATCTGCAATCTGTACAAGTTCCTATAGATCATACAGTAGCAGAATTAGGCAATACTCAGAGGGTCACAAAACATTTGCATACGGACATGTATGATAAAGTGTGCAGGTATTGTTTTTGTTTTTCCAAAAGCTAACAAAAGTGAGACTATGTTCAAGGAAAGAGGATTAAACAGTAGTAAGGAAGCACTTGTGACACAAGTCAGGGTAAATTCAGTGCATGATGAGTGAAAACAGCCACTAGGGGAGTGGTTAGGCATCCAGGGAGACTGCCTGTTTGTTATTCAGAAGCTGTACTGAATTGCTCCTTATTTAAAGTTGCAGTCTGTTACTTTTACCAGACAGCTGTGTTTTGCTCTTTCCGCCTGTCACTGTCTGGCATCAATAAGATTTTGGTTTTATCTGAATGTCAATTTAACATTAAATGACATTGACGTGACAGCACAAAGCACTGACATCTTTATACCAGAATAGCCAAATCTTATAACTGAACTGTGAACAGGAATAGCTGTGGGAATCCCTGTAGCTAATCTTCTCTTCCCCACAAAAAATTAGAGGTGTCTCTGGGAAAAAAGTTCTAAACAGAGAGAGGGAAAAAAGATCCCCTGAATTATAAAACTGTAATTATGAAAGGACAGACATTTTCTCAAGGAAAAAAAAAATAGCTGTTACATGAGTCAGTTGTGGCTACAACAAGCATACACTTAAATTTTCACATGCAGATCACTACTGATGTCCTCTACTCACAGCAGTTGTAGTAGTACTCAAAGTGTCGTGGTTTGACCCTGGCTAAGTGCCAAGCACCCACAGCAGCCACTCACTCCTTCCCTCCCCTGCCACAGCTGGGCAGAGGAAGGAAAGAGTGGGGGAAAAAAGGGAATTAACACAAAGAGTCCATGAGTTGAGATAAGGAACTGGGAGAAAATGTTTCAAGGACAAAGCAGGCTCAACTTAAGTTGTAAAGTGAAATTTATTACTACCAGAGCTAGAAAGAGGATATGAGAAGTAAAACTAAACCTTTAAAAGACACCATTCTTTTTCCTCCCCATCCCTCCCTCCCTCCCACCAACAGTGCGAG